>MU121357.1:4492-15004 GCA_014904835.1 Paxillus ammoniavirescens
CATAGTAAGAAGTTATAAGGTAAATACATCCTACGCTCTTGGCGTTTCCACTTTAAGAAAAACTTTGCTCTGGGATATAAGCGTATGGGAAGTACTAACATGTGGTATAAATTATACAAGTAGCACTTTGCATGCTAAGAAGATATAAAGAAAATACATTCTACACTCCTAGTGTGTCTGCTTGCAGTGATACCATGCTCTGGTATACAAGCATATAGGGTGGTGCTAGTGTATCATGACCATACATGAACATAGTTCTATGTATGTCAGCGGCTCCCTGTTCCTGACTTTGCATGCCCAGTTTCTCCCACTGCCTGAATTTGGAATCAAAAAAATTAACGGTCCACAGAACCTCTGATTTGATGAGTTTGACCTCTTCCTTCCATTGATCCTGGACTGCCTTTGCGTGCAGCCAATTTACGCAGTAAACTGAGGACTTCCAACAGTCTGAATCGCCTGCAGCAAATATACAACCTACATTCAGACATCCACTCACTCTCCTGAGCGTCTCTGGGAATATCCATGATCCAAACCAGGCGAGGTTTTCCATGCAATGGATGCTCCAATTTGGATCAGAAATGGCGGTCATGACCTTTAGGTCCTGATCGACAAGCGGCTTATACCTCTCCCGGAGAATTTTGTCTGCTTCCAGGGCAACCATCGCTTTTCGGCATTTTCTGTAAATTTATGCATGCCTGGACAGCACTGTGTCTGCCTGGTGGACCTTTCCCCACACACGGGTATTTGCTGACTGATTTGATGCATGACGAACTTCGGTGCAAAAGAGAACCACTTTATCCGCCAATGTGAAATGGATGGAGTGAAGGGCATCATTCGCCTGTCCAATGCACAGTTGAAGCTCCAGATCTGCTAAGGCAGCCAAGCCATGTTTATTGCAATTTCTGCAGCCCAATGACGATGGTAGCGGAAGGGCTGGAATATGAATGAAAGGAAGGGGCAGGTCGCTGTGAGGATCATCGTTCTGCTCCTCCCATTTGCTTTCGGCCTTATCTGCAGTGGTGTTGTCATGATTCTCAATGGTGGATTCCATATAGGCGGTTGCTGCATTGATGAACTTGGATATGTTGGAACTTATCCAATTCATTCTTCTAGTGACCACCAATTTCTGGATGTCAGTTGCGGTCGATTTCAAGGACCTCTTGTCCTTCATTACATGGATGGCAGACTCTTCAATGGCAAGTCCCTAAGCCAACCACGTCACAGTACCCTGAGGAGTCTCAACTGAGGAAGCATGCTGGCCCAGAAGATCCATCTCCAGAGTCTGAACACTGGCAGCTGCGTTGAAATCATGAGTGGATGGCATGGGTGATGTAGAGCCCTGGAAATGCACCTTTGTTTGTCTTTAGCTGGAAAATGTCCATGGCGGATGGCCTCACTTAGATCTCACTCCTCCAGCTCTGCGGGGTTAATATAGAAGACATACTCTTCCTCTGTTACTCCCAGTTTGTCCTTCACCCATGGACGGAGTTTTCCCAACCAATCTGCATCGTAACAATTCCATGAGAGATGAGCGGGTGCATGCCCTTCCTCTGAGCGGTCAGAGGTGACACGAAAGCGTGGCGGGTTACCCCTGATAGCTCGTTGGCCATGAGGGTTTCTCCAGTTGGTGTGATAGATGGTGTCCAAGTTGTGGAGAAAATTTGCAAAAGCGGTGCTCTGCTAGGCAGGCCAAACAATCAGGAACGTCTTCAGAGGTCCACAGTTCTCAGGGTCCATCTCATTGCCGCTCATAGCTTGACGGCCAAGCTTCTTGAGCAGTCAGCTGTGGTGCTGAATGGATATCCTGGACCAGCAAGCACGGAGGCGGCTATCCAGAAGCTGTTTAAAGTTAGGGTGAGCTACGCCATATGAAATCTACCACTACTCACTGTGTCCTTGCGTGAACTTTGAGCGATCTTCCTCTGCCTTTCGACGGCGAGGTTGTGGGGTTGCCTGATCTGGCAATATTGATGCTTGACATGCTGCATGTGTGTGTCCAGAGCTTCTCTCACCCGCTTGGCATTGACAAAGTCCTTGGAGGAGGCCTTTGGGTAAAACAAGCCGCTGGTGAATGCCTGTAAAAAGTTTGCGACAAAAATGTGGCATGCGGCTTGGTTGAATGTGAATTTTGACCAGCCTTGTTCTACGTCAATGTGAAATTTCGCCGCGGTGCATTCTACTGCGCCGATGTGGCCTGCTTCGAAGGCTGTGATTTCATCTTCAGTGGGAGGAGGAGGGAGCTCATTGAGTGAATTGAGAGACTTGATCTTCAATAGCAGCAGCAAATGGCTACGAACACAACACTGAGATAGGACGAGGTCAGAGGACTTGAGAGCACAATGTCAGCAATACCTCACCAGGAGTATGTCCCAGTTGTAAGAACTCTTGTAGCGGGGCGTTGTACACTTCTTCTTGTGACTCCCCTCGTCGTCTGCTTCAGAACCTTCGTCAGTCGCATTATTACATCTGGCGGCCTGTCCCTGTGAACGCCACGATCTCAGAGCCTCTGCAATCCCAGTGGACCTTTTGATACTATCCTGAACCTTCTGGAGAGCAAGGCCCTTGATGCCTCTGGGACCACAGCCCGCCTTGGAGCACTCAGGGGTATGTCCCGAAAGCGCCTATGCACAGTTAGCAGATGTTAGAACAATCATTCTAGGCAACATAAGGATTTACGAAGATGAATACTCCAGACTGGTAACCCTTGGCATTAGGCTACATAGTCTGTCAGATTAGAAAAAATCACAAGGAAGTGCGTGCTACCGACCAGTGCTGGCTCGTCCACCCTGAATATCTTGTCCTCTGAAGCAGACAGGCCAGAAGAAAAGTCCTAGAACAGAGGCTCAGGGAAGTGATATCACACTGGACAGGAGTAGCTTACTTTGGACGTCAACGCTTCTGATGATGCTAACCGCTGAGGGTGAGCTTCCACTGGGGGTGGATCACCGTGCCTCATTCACGTTGCTCGAGGGGTTCTATCTGCATCCTCGTCCCCAGAGACAAGGATAAAATCTTCTGAAGGTGACTCTGGGGATGATGCCGATCCTGAGGGTTGCTGCACGAGCAAACAATAAGTAATAGTAGATAATCTGAGTGGAAAACTGACTGCAATGCAGGTGGAGCCACGCTGGGTAATTGCACTGGCGTTCGTCCGTTGTACTTTCCGAGGACGGTTGTCACATATACTGCTGTTCTCGCTATTGTTCTCGCTGTTGTTATCGCTGCTGTTATTGCTGTTCTTGCTGTCCTTGCTGTTGTTCTCCCTGTAGCGAGCTGGTTTTTTGCCCTTCGTTCTTCGATCACTTCGTTGTGGGAGGGGAGATGGTTGGATTGGTGGTGGGGTAGGAGAGCTTGAACGACACTTTGCAGACGGCATAGGTGAATTTGAAGACAGTGAAGTTTGGGCTGGACTACCATTCATGATCAAGAAAAAAGTGTGATGAAGAGGGAGAAATACCAACTGTTGAAAGCTGCCTCAAAAATACATTTGCGAACAAAGAGCCACTTGGGGCCACTCAGGATACATGAGTCGCCTTTGTGCAGTGATCGTGGGCGAGGGATATCAATATGAGTTCAACATCTCATGCATTGACGGGCGGTCGTGGAATGTGTTGGCCACTCTCAAGCCAGAAGTCCTATTGCAAGTATGTACTAAGGTTATGTAATGCGTGTATTATTGCCATTTATATCACAACATTTAGCGAGTTGAGACACCCACTGTACCAGTGGAAATATCTAAGAACCAATTTTGCCAGCACACATTGATGACATCAGTATCTAGGTGGTTCAACACGCCGAGCAGCGGCGACATTGCCTGCAAGCACTCTTAGCCAGATGCCTATTGTTATCCTCACGGAGTTGTTTCCCACACAGGCTTTTGGGGCCGTGATTGACAGTGTTGGTGAGCCTGACTTGGATATCTTGATTCTGCAAGCTCAGAGTGGACAGCGCTGAGTCACCAGTGGAGTTAACAGTGGATAGCATAGCCAAACTGGAGCAGTCATCTGCTTCGTCTGCAATGCAGGTAGAGCACCCAGGCCCCTCGGTCACAGTGAATTGCTCGGGATAAGCACCAAGGTCAGATGGCATAGTGGGAAAAATGTATGTCAGGGGTGAGGATAATGGGGTGAGAGGGCGTGACTCCTGATGGAGCCATCCCAGAGCTGGCTCAACAGACTCGGCTTTGTGTTCTTTGCCAAGTTGAGGTGGTGCGGGAAGCGGGGTGAGAGGGCACAACCTGTGATGGTTGACGTGCAACCAATCGAGAGCTGGCTCGATAGACTCAGCTTTGATTACTTTGTCATTGGCATGCTCGCCAGAAGAGCCGAGGGAGCACGGGGTGGCACCGGGTGGCGCGACAGCGGGCTGGGGTTGCTGGTCTTCAACAGCGCGAATAAAGGCAACATTGATGAAAGAAGCTGCACCGGCGAGAGGGCAAGCATTGACAACCGCGTTCGGTACACTCTGAGCAGCAGGGATCTGACATTGAACGAAGTTGGTGGGGGGCATGAGTGGCGGGAAATTGAGGGGGATACGGAAGTTCCGCCAGAGGTCACGAATAGCCTCGGCGGTGAACTTGGATAGCTGATTGGAAGTAGAAAGGGTGTCCGCCTGTGTTCAGAATGCCCAATAGGTTTCGCCATCTGCAGTCTGTATGATGACACGTGGCTCCTGGGATGACAATGGTTTGTTACATGACTATGTTACATCACACAATGGTGCATACTCTGGGAACCTCCTCGGTACTGAGTTGGTCAGTGCTCAATGTATCGACTATGCAGATGCCTTCGTCGTCCGTCTTCAGTAAAATCCAGGCTGGACAAAGGACAAAGGACAAAGGACGGTCAGGATTTGGGGGATGGATCATGATGGAATAAAGGAAGATACATACGCGAGCGAGGCTCGTCACCAGCAACGAGCAGCACTGAACCCGAGCGTGGATCCTGGGGAGACATGCATGTTGTGCCCCATGTTTCTGCGATGCGGACACGGCTCGAGGCGAACGTGACGGATGCACTAACAATGCATACTCAGTAACTGGCAGAGAATGAATGGAGATGGAATACCTTGTAAGAGCATTCATTGCTTGAAACTTCAGAGAGATAACCGCAACTTGAAGGACGGACGGATGATGGAAAAGGAAAGGAGGAAGGAGGAAAGATCAGAATTTATACCTCACCAGAAAGGGGCCAGCTGTAAGTCTTTGTTGAAGACAGGCATGAGGCAAATACTGTCAGGATATTGATCAACCGACGACTACTCCATCACTTACTCGATTAGCAAACCAAAAGATGAATATACTAGCAGCGAGCTGAAGAATCAGTCCTTGGCGGCGCTGTGGTCACACCAGTGTACATATTGCAGTCTGCAGAGTGATCATCGTAATATCGACTACTGCACTCCGCCATGTGACTTGAAGGCCTGTTATGATCAAATCTAGAGTACAACCGGTGAGCAAGACAGAAGGCAGGACGAAGGCAGGAGATCTTTCAGAAACTCAACCGCGGGATTGCATGAGGCCTGAGGTCTGGAAAACCTATTCTTTTGTTTCCGATTTTCAGGATGAGATGGACCCAGATAGAGAGCGATATATCTGGATATATCTTACCTTAACCGAGGCAAGACTTACCCACACTTTACGCAGTCACCGTTCCACGTTTTAACCTCAGCACGGCCCATCAATGCATCACTGCTCAGCACTCAGCACTCAGCACTCAGCACTCAGCGCCCAGCCTCGCAGTCTTCCTCCTTCCACATCATTGGCATTACTACTCCTGCTACTCATTGTTCCTAATCGCCCTCCTCTCCCTCTCATGATGGCCAACTTGTCCATTTTCTTCCTTGGTTCTATGTGGAGCTGATACTGATAATTTGTTTCGTTGCCGCGACGAGCTCCTTTAGCGCCCTTTCTTTAACGAGGCTTGTGTACTGATTCATCTTCCTTCCAGAAAGAATATTCTTGGCCTGTGTCCACCCAACCATATCCATACCTTTTACTTTGTAGGCAAAAGGGATGGCGGGAATCATTCTGTTTTATCACTCCATGAAGATTGCGCCGCTTTTCAATTTTTTTTTTCAATGGTGTGGATGCATTGTGTTGTGCAAGGACGGTCCATTTGACTTACGGGATCATTTTAGAAGCTTAAGCTCACATTGTAAGTTTATCATTAATAGGTGATGGCGGAGCGCATCAATATGCCAGTTGAGTCCCTCCATTGCGAGATTAGGCAAGGCAGCACAGGAATATGGTTGTTTACATAATTTACATAACCTACACAGCTGATCAACTATTTATAGTTACAGGCCTGATCCGTCCAACCGGATATGGCAGACACTCGATCACACATCTTACCCGACGTCGATCTGTGCCCCCGCCATCATACCATATTACACAATGATGTCAGATCAGACGCCAGCAGCTGGGGTTGGGAATCAGGTGTGTGTCCACCAAGGCAGAGCAACTAGGGTACGTTGGCGCCACTTCGTATGTGTACGCGTAAACTGATCATTTCGATAGGATCAGACTACTATTTTTCTCTTGGTATCTTGGTGCTTTTCACGTCGTTCATGATCAACGAGCCTCAACCACCACATTCCAGACCCAGATGAGCCAGCAAGCTCCAGTCCTGACCGTCGTGACAGGTCAAACTTTGCGCGGCTGTATTGGTGCAATGGGCCACACGATCAGGCAGGCAAGCCACTCCGGTTGGAGACGAGTGAAAGAACAGGCGATGAGGCTTTGGGCGAAGGTAAGATTTGCGTGGTACGCATTTGATTGACAACGCTGACTTATATCTATTGCATAGGTGTCTGCTTAGATGAGCGCAGCAGCTGTTTCGCTAACTTAGATTTCATGGTCGTGATGCACGGTGTCAGAGTCCACATATACTTGCATCATAATACTAACTAACTACAATGTACTTACTGACGATGACCACTAAGTATTAGAATTAGAATATTATGAATATATATATTATCGTTAACCCTGTTAATATTAAGCCACACGTGAGCCATTCTAATCATGGACTGCCTACCCACCAAGTATTAGAATCAGAATATTATGAATATATTATCATTAGCCCTATTAATATTAATCCACACGTGATTGAAATTTCAGAGAGGCTTGAAGGACAGAAGGAAAATGAAAGGGGGAAGGAAGCAGGATCTGAACTTATACCTCACCAGAAAGCAAGACAGAGGGCACGAGAGGCCTGAGGAAAGCCCTTTTTCCCCCCAAATTTCACAATGAGATATGTTTCACCAACGAGGAACGAAGGACTTTCCCGGGGTTACAGAAATACTGTAGAGCACTATTACTAAGGTGGTATCACTACGGGCTGTTGCTTCTTGTAAACCTTATCCCATGTTATTTTCCGGATGAGTGACAGTACACCTCCTTCAGTTACAGTGAGGAAGCGAGGCTCAGTCTCTGTCGCTTTCATGACTTGATGCCCCTCCGCAACCCTTACCCACCCATCCATCCATATCCAGGCTTGGCATCGATGTTCAGTAGTTACCCAATGCACATAAATATCACCCTCCTCACAACCCGCCTCTATCGGATGCGCAATGCACTCTGCCGATCTGGATTGCATGAAGCTGAACTGTCCGCCTGAGGTTCTGAACTTTATAGTCTTGTGTGGTGTTGTCTACGACAAAGGGTTGATCAGCGTAAGGTTCGTGGCCATTTCAGGAATACACAGTACCTTCATGATCAGGTTCCCGCTGTCTGCGCCAAGCGGCACGTCGGAAATACATGCCTTCAGGTCTCCATCTGTTGGAGCTACTGATTGTTGTCTTGGGCGTGAGGCTCCTGGTTTCTGATCATCTTGCCTGTGTGAGTGGTTAATTTTGTCAGCCAATGGTTGACCCTCAGATTTGCTTTGTGGGGGAAGCATCTACCTCACAGCTTTTGGCTGCTCAGAGTCTTTTGTCTTCTCAGGGTCCACGGTCTTTGCAGTGGACAGAAAGGTTCTTCTCTTCGTGATGCCAGGATGATCCTGTGCAGGCTGAACACTTTGCGGCAGCCCAAGACAAGTAGCACCTTGACGCTGTAAATGAACATTGACTTTGAATAACCGTTCTCTTGTCATGGTGAGGGTATACCAGTGGCGACGCAAGTGTTGTATACACAAGGGAAAGTGTGACCATAAATAACCAAAGATGGACGAAATACATTGATATTGATATAGCATGAACCAAGGACAAATTATTTGCAGATAGCGCAACTACACATGTACAGCGACCATCTTCAATCGAAGCATGGCAGCAATCCCGACAATGAAGAATGCAATAATGAGGAGATATAGCAGACTAATGTTACTTTCGTCAGTTTGTTCCCCATTTTCACACTTTCACAAGCTGTGTTTCTTGTCTTCACTCAGGAACATTCATTAGCACACTCCTAGAACACTGATGTGCGTGGAACCTCACAAATGTCCTTTGCTTTCCATATAACTACATATGGCAGGCGACCTGGTGATTGTGCTGATGTTGTGACTAAAATGTGATCCGCTGCTGCATCGCTGTAGGCCTGGAGCAAACATGTAAATAAAGAATACACAGTGGGAGCAGGCTATCACACTGCAAGTCCCCAAATAGTGTCACTTTCTAGAAGGCAGGTAAATTAGCACATAATATTTCATACTTGATAGAATTATCTGACCTTTATGCTGCAGAGGGTTTAAGGTGTGTCCCGTCTTCACATTCCACATGCGTGCAACACTGCTTGTGGTTCCTCCCATCACAGCAAACCCATCATGAACAAATGTTACAGGCGCATGGGGCGGGCATTGACTTCCATGGGGCAGCCCTCTTAATGGACTTTTTGTGGTGATGTCATAGATATCAAATCCAGTCGTGAGGTTCGAGATTGTGATGTAATGGTGATCTGGCGACAGACAGCTGCTCAAACTTGAAAAATTTAATCATATATATATATACGGCTGTCAGATGTGTGAACGGAAGGTGACACTAAGACAAACTTATGCTAAAGAGAGAACGGCAAGACAGTGTGGATCCTTGCCACTTTCGGTGGCCAAATCCCAGAAAACAACACTGTGGTGAAGATAGGTTACCAACAAAGTGAGCGCTGAAAATTTGGTCTTAGCCCAGTGCAGCGAGGTCACTATGACCTCGGCATTTCAGTTCTCAGCAACAGAAGGAGGAAGCCCAAGGACGTCCAGCAGCTCCCAGCAATCAATGTTGTCTGAACTAAGTGACGTGTTATCTGGGTGGGAAAGGGGATATTAATATTCAACGGTATGTGGTGGAAGTAGCACGCGAAGTAGCACACACTCCCAGCGACATAACACCACACTTTTACTTCGTCAAATAACCCAGTTGCAGCGTATGGTTCACACAAGGCCAGGCACTCGACGGGCCACCTATGAGCAAAATATCCAGACGCTGACACATATTCCTGCTGTGCATGAACCTTGTCAGTCGAACAATCACGAAATATGATGAGACTCACACTTTCCATTTTGACAGAAAGGATTGAACCACTCTCAAGCCTGCAAAGCAGCAAGCTCCCCGATGGACGAACTCATTCTAGGCACAAGAAACCACAGGTCCCGAACATGACGACGAGCAGTTTCCCTGACTTGCATGACCAGATGGTGAGCTTCCTGTCCAAGGAGCCACAAGCAAGAAAGGTAGCATTTGCACTGAATGACAGGCAAGTAATTGGTTCACGGTGTTCTTGTTGGAGGAGGGCTTCAGTTTGATATTGCAAAGACATTGGGGAAGCGGAGATCAAGCTCTGCTGAAGCGGTGTGGATCAAAGGATGGATGGCATTTGGAAGTCCGCCTGGCCATATGCGAAGTCGTGAATTCGGCGATGCCAGATGCATGCATCATGCATCATGCCTGATAGTAATTCTCTGGCAAACAAATTCCTAGCCACTACGAGCAATTTACACTTCGATTTAGAGTTGGTCCCAGATGAGACAACACGAGAAGAGCTAGACCGCATTAGCAGGCAAACTACCAAACATCATAGGCTCCTCATGCACAAAGGGGTAAGCGACGTCGAGCTGACATGCTTTTGTGCCACTGATCTTGTTTACCAGGAGAAGCACGACCAGGCCATCGAAGGCATTGAGGATGCCATCCACCAACTGAAGAATGGCATCCAGGAGCAAGAGCTTGCCGTTTCACACAACATTTTGAGTTCAGTTGGTAAGCCCCATAGTACCACTGGTTGCTGTGAGCTGTGCAAAGTAACAAAATGTTTCGAAGCTTCCCTCAAGGAGGTTCGCGCACAAGTGGAGAATGAACTTTGTTCAATGCAAAGCTTGCGCACACGCCTGGAGGAACACTTGCACAAACTTGAAATTGAGCTGGCTGTGGTGAAAGGATACAATAGCAATCAGCAGGAAATGATCAAGGAGGTATCAGAAGACCTTCAAGAAATGTGGGCCAAGATCAATAACTTGAAGCGGAGAATAGGTGACATGAGCCACGTCGAAAGCGAGATCGCCATGATTTGGGCTGAGACCTCTGCCCTTT
>MU121361.1:0-14692 GCA_014904835.1 Paxillus ammoniavirescens
GGCATACCCGTGACTGCGTCAAACAATGTCAAAACATAAAGGATAAAGACCTGAGCAGGTCGAGTAACAGTATAAGGTCGATGATGGGTGAAGAATCTACATACATGGACGAATAGGGCTCATGGCCAAGACTTACCAACACGTTGGAATGGACAAGGACGGACCTGGATGGTTAAAGAGCGCTGAACCTGTAAACGAAAGCGGGTTCCGTGGCCAGCAGGGCACGGGTGAGAGCGGGTGAGAGCAGGTTGGGCGTCGGATTGTATGGATTGTTGATAGAGAGTCAAAGGACTGGATCACAACATTGAAAGGAGTGAGTACGATGCTGGATGCGCAGATGAAGGACGCTTGCAGGTGTAGGGAACGTCAGTTCCCTACATCGAGCCCCAGACAACACGTCAGACGGCCGTCAACGAGGCCACTGACCCCTCAAACCCAAACGCAATAGGCGCAGGGACGACGAAGCCAGCGGGCAGGTCATACGGACCGCCGAATGCGTTGAACAAGCGGAGTCGAGGGGGAGTGAAGTCGAGGAGTCGAGGGAGTCAGGGGATAGACGATGAAGACGGTGAGGATGACAACATCCACCACGCCCACGCCGTGCCCCAGGGACCCCACCAGACACATCAGACGGCTGTCGAAGAGGTCGCCAACACCGTGAACCCGAACGTGAAGGACGTCAGGCCGACGATGCCAGCGGGCATGTCGAACGGACGGCACGACGAGTCAAATGAAGAGTTGAAGAGGGGGAAAGGTGAGAGGGACGAGAGGGCGATTGGGGATGCAGCCCCCAGCTCGAACGACGACTACGTCGTACCTGACTCGACCCCACCACCTCCCAACCCAGACAAAAGCAGACCACCCCCGAGCATGTTGCTCAAGGGGGAGATGAGTGGTAAGCAGTTGAGCGACCACACTGATGAAGCAGCCACGTACCTGGAACGACCACCAGCCGAGTTGAGGACCACATCGCCGTACAACCAGAGGTCAAACGGAGAGGGCTGAGGGAACAGGCAGGCAGTGGGTGAGGAAGATGAGGCTGGGGTGAGGGAAGATGACACGAAGACGTCGTATGGAGACAACGAACGGTGTCGACGAAAGGAGGAGGCCAGAGACAAGGCCAGTAGGGATGACAAGGAAGGTCTGGAGACCAGGGAGGTTGAGGGAACGCCGAACGAGGGGAAGGAAAGGACGACAGTGACGAATGTCAACGAAGATGGTCAGCTCATTACAAACGACGAGGACAACTCACCAAGTCCACCACTACCCCCCAATCATCCACCAGCACCAGCACCAGCTCCCATCTATCCTGAACGACCAGACGACGTCAACACTGTGAAGTCAAACAAAACGCCAGCATGAAGACATGCAGACGCCGTGCATGACCCAGGTGGTGAGATGAAGAAACCCCCAAGCGTACGGCTCGAGGGGGAGAAGAATAAGGCTTCGAGCCTATACGTCGAGGCCGACCACGTTGAGGTGGACGACGTTGACGTCAGAACGGTCAACCATGACCATGACACCCAGAAATCGCCAAGAAGACCTGTGGGCATGCCAGACAGCAACGAACACTGTCCCAACGGGCCCACAGAGCCCCCTGACGAGAAGGAAGGGGAGCGAGAGGTAGACGGCGAATTAGGGGACAAGTTGAAGGTCGAGACGGTTGAACCAGTTGAGTCAAAAGAAGTCGAGGCTGAGGCAGGGGACCAGAACGGCAAGGACGACGGCCATCGAGATGGCAGAACGAATGACACAGGTAACCCAACGAGCGGCACCAGTCCCAAGCGACTTACTCACCATGTCAACCCGCCATGTCGTCGAGGACGACTCAAGCTGACACCTACGCAACATCAGCCAGCCTGAGCGTACAGATATACGCACCATGCCTGGTCGAGTTGGCGACCACCCAGGTCAACCGGATGCAACAGAAATGGTATAGAGCTACTGGGGGAGTGTCCCAGAGCCACCAGACCCAAGGACGAAGAGCACCGAGACCCACACGTCAATACCAACACCATCGACATCACCCATACCCCAGATTACCATATTGGGTAATGACGCCAGCGTAGCACTTCAACTGGACATATCTATGGACACCGCACACTGCTGCAACCACGGACACTTAGTGTGAGTCATTACAGACTCATGGACTATTATTCACTCATTTACTGGAAGTATCCTACAAGGTATTCATTCCTTTATTATTCTTTCATTTGATTTTCCTTTTGACCCCCATACTCCGCTTGAGGGGGAGTGTTGGAATACAAATGTAGACATACAGCTTAGGTAATCACATACTTACCTTAGACACTCCTTACCATAGTTTACCTTAGTGACTATCTACTGAGGTAGACTACAGACAGGTTTCCTTCTTATAGAGCCCATTGCAGGTTCTTACACTATTGCCCAACAGCAGACGATAAAATACATGAGAAGTGGTTGAATAGAATGTAGGTCCCAAGATAGGTAGATAGATGATAGATGATCCCCTTTTGTGCTTAAGTACAGGGCTTTATAGTCTGGGCATTCCCAAGACTGTCTGACATGTCACACGATTATGTAATGCTACTGAGCCCATTGGGTATTGTAGCATAGTACATCATAGTGGTTGAGAGAAAGAAAGGAAAGAGAAAGAGAGGGAAGTGGTATATCACTTACTGGCAGGGGTAGGGTACGAATGATATGGAGGGTGCGAGGGCGAGCGAGTGGGTGAGGGCCCGTGAGTGAGTTGGAGGCCAGTATGGGCTGTCATGTAGAGATACACGTGTAGGGAACACTGGTTCCCTACACCGTGCTGAACAAAGCCCTTCATAATGCTGCATTGAGCTGCCAAACTGGATTGTTGGGGCTCATTGACAGCCTCTGTACTAGTGCCCTCTACATCCCCATGAGTCTGTGAAGGATTGGCTTGCTGAAGGCACCAGGATTGAAAAGATTGACTTTCAGGAAGGTGACTGCATTTTTCAAGATGGGAGGTAAAGTTGCTGGATGGCAGCAAACCAATCTTCTCCTTTGTGTAATCAGTACAGCCTGATGTGCATGGTGATGTTCAGTATGTGCTTTAGGGCTCAATATTAGAATTATAGTGTCCAAACCCCAATTGTAAACAAACGACTTACTGACACCAATTGCAAGCCCATTTCCACACCAGCTTCTCATTCTCATCTTTCGCTGGTGACAGAATGAAATGGGTAAATGCCCAGCGACCCTTCTTTTACTCACAGCCAGCCCTATTGGTCAATTTTTCAACATTTGAATTACCATCTGATTCATTATCATCCTCACTTCCAGATGAACCACTCTCTGGTCCCTTCTTTGCCTTCTTTGCTGATCAATCAACTTTGGCAGTCTTTGCCTTCAAATTTGCCTTCAATCTATTTTGTGTTGCCTACATACAAATTCAAATGGTTATGTGAAGACAAGAAGTAATATATCTGTACTGTCTTTGATGATGACCCATTTTGTAGTATCACATCATCATCTGTAAGTATGGGTGATAGGGGCTCTTCCTGTGGTGGCTCATAATCTGGGTCAGAACCAGTGTCTCCCCCTTCCCCTTGATGGGAATTAGGTCAGTCACTGGCATGTAATTATTGAATTAATTTAGAGGAATTTTATGGACCTCACAACCTCTTTTTCTTACTTGTTCCAGTGCCACCTCCGAAATTTAGCTTGATCTTTAGACCCCTGTCCCCGTACTAGTGGTATCTTTGGTTTGTGTGCCAGTGGGAGTGGAGCTGAGATTAGATGAGTTTAATGACCCATATTTGAAATCTAACCTCACCAGCACTTTGTGGAGGAAGTCCTTAAGTTGCTGAACTCATATAAACACAAAGTTCAATCCTCCATTAGCCTCAATGCCTGGAATTTACAAAAAATGGGCCAAAAAGTCATGCATGAGTTTGACACCATACTGCCCTTGAGTGACAGCAGCCTCTCTTTTTTTCTGAAAAGTCCTCTCCCAAGCTCTATTCACAGTGAAGTGTGGGTGTTCATCATTATCAATATTGATGTTACTGAAATTTGAGGCAATGGAACCATCAGGAGTGCTGACAGGCAAAGATAAAGGGAGCCTCTCGATTAGTGTGAGAACACCTTCAAGTACTGAGGTGATTTGCTGCCATTGTTCTTTAACAGGATTGGTGGAGGATGTCATAAGTTGTGAGCTGTTAGTCTCATTCCCGACATTGTAGGGCACGACGCACTCCTTACCTCCACCGCTGACACCTGACGTCTGCAAAAAACATGTAAGGTTCAGTCGTGTGTTTGTGCCCTACAACGTCTGGTGCATTTTGTGGAGAAGGGGATAGGTCAGGTCATGTGCATATATAGTTACACTACTGGTCAGTCTCAATAACTACTACACTTCAACGATCATGGAAGACGAAGACAACCTTTGGTGCCAATTGGAATCTCTAGAAGATGAGGACAGCTGCAAGCAGGACTGCAACTGTACCAGTTGTCTACTAGCCAATACACTTGACACTGAACCCCTCCCAATGTCTGATGATGAGGAAGAGGAACAGCACGAACCCCCACAGATCGAGCAGTCTCAGAGAAAAAAAGCTGCACTGCAAGGGAAGGATCTTTTGCCCAAACTCCTCAAGATACTTGATACCATCCGTGAGGAGGAATTGACACTATCCCTATTCCTTGATGCACTCAGTTGGGGTGATGAGGCTTGCATGGCTTCCGATTGTGTCCATTATGTGCACACCAGCCTATTGCTCAGCGATGAATTACCAAGTATTCTTGCCCGCTGGCACAAACCTCCACACAACAAGAACAAGGGACGCTGACCTGCGGGTGCTCATCAGACACTTGAAACCTTCACTATTGACTGTGTAACTCACCTACTCGAACACCAGATGGAGCACGTAGCTCCACATTTCATATCGCCACCTTCTGAACTGTCACAGGCTCATCTGACAACATTCAACTTCAGGGCCTTCATAGAGACTGTGAAGTGGGACACGCCATTGCTGTGGAGAGTGATGGAACAGATATCATACAGTGACAAGCAGCGCTCACGGAATACTCACAAAGATCCAGATATGGTACTCCCATTTTGTTTTATCAGTAGGGTCTGAACTCAATATGCCTGCAGGTCATCTTGCATCAGATCTCACAGGTTCAGTATACATGTTCTCACAATTGAGGGCAAATAGTGAAGCCTTGGGCAATTTACCTGAAGTCCTGTGGACTCTCTGCCCGTGCCTTTGATACTCTTCACAAACTCGGCACCATCATGAGCCACAAGTGGACTGCAAACGCGTACAGTACCCTTGCACAATGAGCCATGGAAGGGGCCTGGGTTGATGTCCAGTGCTTGCCATGGATCATATCCGATGACAATGTGAACTTACCTATGCGCGTCTTCTCGCAGCGTCTCCACAATCAAAGCCATTTCATCAGTGGCTGCACTGCAACGGTATGTGTTCTTCCCGCAGATGCCGCATTGTTGGAATTAATGGATTACTGCAAGCTCATCGCGCTCAGGGTCTCACACAGTCATTCTCGCTCGAGGAACTATTGGACAGTGATCTGTCAGCACATCTTCGCATCAAGAATCAGTTTGCCCACCATGTACTTCAAATACTACTCCATTCTCCCGATTTTTCTGACTACATGGACCACAACAACGAACATTTCCAACCACCTCCCGCCGTTAATCAACTCGCATATGGTCCTGACCACATTGTTCAGCAACGCATCCTCCATACCACTGACCAAGAGGAGGCAAGTTACAAGGGGAATGACAAAGCTATTGAGGAATTTTTCCATCAGTTAGGGATTAGTAGCAAGGAAGAAATGCAGAAAACTGGGTCCGAACGACTGATTGCCTGGATAGGAGATCAGTTGACAGTCGAAAGGTTACGTGGCCTCTTCAAATATCGCCATGAGGATTTCAACTCCTTTGATCGTATGGACTACATGATTCCTGTCTTTGGATGGTTTCACCTTGTCATGGCATTTGCGAACTCCCTGCATAAACAATACCTTGGTAATGCAGCAATCACCAGGTCCCTTCAACAGGCATTTGATGTCCTTCAGCGCAAAGGCCTTCAAAAGTCCGAGACAAAAGGCCCATTTTGGCACCACCTTCACAAAGCCCTCTACCATGTTGGCGAGGCACATATTCGAGCAACTTGGCAGGTTATTGCAGGCGTGTCCTCACTGTCAGAACCAAGATGAAGGCCCCTGCAGAACTGCATGAGCTTGCCATCAAGCTTGTTGATAAACAAGCATCTCGTAAAGCTCATGCGAAGATGATGAACCAGATCACTGACGATCAGGATAACATGTTGATACAGTGGACTATGTTCCACTGCAACGTGTTGAGCTATATCGAATTCAATGCAGCGATGAAGTGTGGTGATGTCAGATGAATGGAAGACATGTTACCTACCTGTTTGTTCTGGTTTGCCAGTGGGGGAAACTCCAAATACATAATCAAGATCTTAGAGCTTATGCAAGGGCTGAGATGTGAATGGCCTGATGTGGTGAAGTAAGTAGAACAAGTCAGTTACGATCCAGGTCAGAGTACTAACTCCTCACACAGAGATTATATGTGGAAGTATTGCTGGCTCATCAACCACTCAGGCAAGCCAGATGGATTCACCCCTGTCAACAAAGCTCAGGAACAAGATATTCAGGACATAAAGGTATGCTATACGACGTGACTGCGGTGCGATATTTCATCTAAGAGAGTCCAGGTTACCTACCACTCATTTGGTCCTGGAGCTACTTTTGAATACCTACACAAGATATTGCCTGCCATTCCTACTCTCCATGCACTACAGTGACACATGGAGAGTGAGTTCGGGACTCCGACATGAGGAGCTTGTCATGGGAGTCCTGACAAAGAGGCTGATGTGACCAAGTTGATGGAACAGTATGTCAAATCCAAGATACATGTTTACGCTGCTGGGCGTCAGCTGAAGGGCGGCATCAAACATCACGCCCAAGATTACATCAACAAAGGTGCAATAGATCTTGAACGACTAGGTACATTCAATAACTGGTGGAGTAGTCGTGCCTTTGCACGTTCAAGAACTGAGGAATGGGGTAGTATGGAGAGCGAACCTAAACAACTCATAAACTCGCCAGTTGTAGAATAGGCAGTCAGAAATCTTGCTTACCAATATCTCAAGTAGTTGCATGAGAGTGATGAGACTAGTCTTCATGACCTCTTGTATGTGGGTGCTCAGCCATCAGCAGTGAGTACAATGAAGGGGATGTGGCATTGGGACTTGGCCTCCATTGGGGCATGGGAAGATAGGGTGAAGGATGGTGCACATGATAGTAGGGGGGAAAACACCGGCATCTGAGGCGGATGGGGGACTTGAACAGTATGGTATGGCATAGGACTCATAGGGACATAGTGTGGCATGTGAGAAGATGTAGGGTGAGATGAGGTTGTGAACAATGAGGCAGTGAGTTGAGATGGGCCTGGCACAGTCATCGTTGGACTCGGATGTGCTGAGGGGGTGACTGGGGTTGGCACAATGGATGTTACCACTGGATGATGGTTGGCAGATGGACGCAATCCAAGTTCATAGCTATATAGAAAGTTGGACAATGGTTGTTTGAATGTGGACTCAGAGTCGCTGGAGTCCGCATTGTCTGAGTCATTGGCATCACCTGTGAGATTGAGAACCTGAGGATCATTGACAATGGGAATGGAAATGGGCAGGACTGGGACAGAGTTCTGGACTGTGAAAGTGATGAGTGCTTTCTTCCTAGCTCGGGATGGGTGAGGCTGCTTAGGCAAGGCTTTCTTCTGCTCACATATGTGTGCCCTGTTTTCCTTCACTTTGGTGCGTTTGGCTATGTTTCATTCTGCCGTCTCACACTTCTTTCCCTCAGCATGCTGGATGTGCAGGAGTTTCTTCTCACTGTCCAACTTTTTGTCCAGCTCCCTCAACATCTCCAATACCTCCTAACCATGGTGGTGAGCATGACTTACACTCCACCCAACACCTCCAACTGAAAGATCATTGACCTATTTGAGCTGCTGAGTGGAATCTTGTCAATGATGGTGTCTGGCAGCAGGACTGGTGGTCCAAAAGGGACAGCATCAGAATACTTATCCACCCATGTCTTGTACCACCACTCCACAAGAAGTTGTTTTGCTTGCTTTAGGTGGTCGTCACGGCGAGTCATGGGTCCCTCTGAGTCAGTTGAAGGCACTATGGGCCGCTTGCTGTTGTGGTGCAGGCTTTTACTTGGAGACTCGAAGACAAACTGGATATTGTTGGTGGGGGGAGTGTGTGGCCAACTAGTGCTGGTGGCCAGTTGGGTTAGTGAACAAGATTCACAGTTGTCACAGCAAGCGCCAGTGGGAGCTGTGAGAAAGAGAAGTCAATGTTAGCTCATCACAATACACATAGGTAAGCAATCAACTGTACACTTTCACCTCACACAACTATTGAAGTACTTGTTGGCCACATCTCTCCTACACAATTTGGCTTCCAGCCAATCTCAAAGACCATCTTCAACTGCTTTGACATAGGTGACTGGACCCTCAGACCTGTCTGGACCTTTTGTATCCACATCATGATGTTCTTTCTTTTCCTTCTTTTCATGAAAGACACTGGGCTGAATGAGAAGAACTGCATGTACTTGTAGTGATGGTGAGCGCCCAGCACATCCAGCTCGTTGCATCCATATCGACAATGATGCAGAAACCATAAACTGAACCACCAGCTCAATGTGTGGCATGTCACATCCCTGAAAATATCTCAAGTAAGTGGTCTTCCAAATACTACTAGTAACCCACAGCTGGCTCACCATTCCTGCAGCCTCAGTCGTGAACAAAACCCTAATTTCTCCATTTCCGAAGCGTGCCAACAGTATTTTTTTGGTCCATGAAGTCAACTGTGAATGGTAGACAGCTACCTGGTTACGAAGCTTGGGTGAGATATTCTCTTGAACCCATCTGCACATTCATCAGTTGACTGATGTCATCACCGAATACCATAGACTGCTTGAAGCCATATTCTTCCCCTTCATCACCATTACATTTCGGCAGTAGGATGCAAAGTGATTCTAGGTCACTTTTTGTGGCAGCCATGTATCTGACCTCCCATGTGATGTTTGGGTGGTCGATACCCAGGTTGATGAAGTAGGATGTCAATGTTTTTATATGCATTGTACTGCAGACTTCCGAGAGAACAGACAGGGGTAGGGTAGTTAATATGACCAGCACAGGTACATTGCTTGGGACGAACACTTGAAGACTTCCAAGCTTTGAGTACTCTTCCTGAAACTTGACCCCCCATTGAGTGATGCAGTGCGCCTTGTCCACAACTATTGCTGTGACATGGCCTGCAAACTTTGGGCTACTCAATAGCTCACAAAACCCTGCATGTTGAAGGCACATCTCCAGTGATGTGAGGATGATCTGGTGTTTCCATTGTTCCAGTTCCTGTTTGTCTTGAGTACATGAGCTTATAGTGAGCCTGAATTGTTTTCACCTTGCGTAGTTTCACATTGTAAGTCTTCCCATTGACTGCGACAGCAATAAGTTCCAAGTCTCGGAACCGCCTAGCCTAGTATACCAAGGTAAGTCACATCATGTGGGGTGCTATGTTGGCTTACAACTTACCTGGTTGCTTTCCAGTGCATCAAGAGGTGAGATGATGATGATGCTTCTTTGGCTGGACAAGAAGTGGCATCATGAAAGGCATTGTCTTTCCTGCCCCAGTACCAGCCACAACTGTGCAGCCAAGGCCAGTCAACAGTGCTTCAGCAACAATGAGCTGCCAGTTATATGGCTTTTTTCCATTTGTCCGCTTTTCAAATTCCTCATACATCTTCAGTCGCATCAATGTGGAGTCATACATATGGTTCTTCCTGGCCATCTCCCGAGCCCTGATAAGATTGCTTGTTGATGGGTCTTGTTTAGGCTGGCTTGCAGGAGATAGTGCTGGTTGGACAGGGGTCATGATGAGTTTCAGCACTGTTTGAAGAAGCACACCAAAAGAAGGAAATGTGGCCCAGAATGCAGGTATTATCAGTAGTAGTATGGCAGTACTCTAGCAATCAACAAACCCACGTGACGCGACCTACCCCCTTCTCTACAAAATGCACCAGATCCTATAGAGGTGTTTCTCCCAGGTTTTTGTTCATGTTTTTTGCCTCCAACTTGAAACTCCAATAAGGATCTGGAACCGAGATCTACTAAAGTAACAGGCGACGCGTGGAAAAGGGGGAGTGACGTGATCTACACACTGCCTAATTCAGATATCGCGCATAGTTCATGTAGTTCGCGTATTTCACATATTTCACATATTTCACGTATTTCACATATTTCACATACATCATGTAGCAGTGCGTAACAGCACATATTTCACTAATGTTGCTAATCCCACGTGAGTTTCCTTTTTCGGTGTTCTCTCGGGTGCTATTATCCTCGCCTGTTACATTCATGGAGGCTGTGAGAACAGCCATGGAAACCCTAACCCTGTGTTACCAATTACCAAAAATGGTGTGAACTTACAAACTGCTCACCACTCACTCCCTGCCTCAAACTTGATGTCTTGAAATTGGACCTAGCATGTTGAAATTGGACCTGGCGCGTCAAAAACAAGACCCATTGTCTTGAAAGTAAGCCCGACATGTCAAAAACAGAACCACCACCCCAAAAATGGACCCACCACCTCAAAAACAGTGCTGCCGCCTTTAAATGGACGTGGTTGCCTCAAAACAGAAGCTCCCATCTCAAAATTGGACTCGACATGCCAAAAGTGGGCCCGACATGTCAAAAACAGACCCAGCACCTCAAAAGTAAACCCAACATGTAAAAAACAGACAGACCACCTCAAAATGGCCCTGTTTGCTCAAAATGGACCCAGTGGCCTCAAAAACAATCCGGCTGTCTCATGATTGGACCTGATGTGTCGAAAATGGACCCAGCACCTTGAAGGTGAACCCAACATGTCAGAAATGGACCCACTGCCTTGAAAGTAAACCCGATGTATTGAAAACAGAGCCATCACCTCAAAAGTGATTGTGTTGTCTCACAGGTGGATCTGATGTGTTGAAAATGGATGTATCACATTGGGGAGTTGGTGTTTTGAGCTGCTTGAGCCTTGGACCCTCAGGAATGGACGTGTTGTCTCAAAAAATGGATTCATCACCTCAATAGTAGTGATCCCAGCCACTGAAAAGTGGAGGTGATGTGTTGAAAACAGATGTGTCATCTCAAAAATGACCCCATCACCTCAAAAGCACACCCAGGGTATTGAAAATGGACTGATGACCTGGTGGAGTTGGTGTTTTGAGGGGGTTGAGCCTAGAATGGCATGGACACGGTCTTGAGGTGTTGCCTGTGTCAAGCCAGCCTGGATTGCATGGTGGCCCACAGTAAGTCAAAAAACAAATGAGTGATAACATATAATTAGATTTTAAAATAAAAATATGTGGTGTAACTATGGAGGGAGATTATAAATGGAATGACAGGGTGATGGGATGGAATTAAAATAATAAATAGGATGACAGGGTGATGGGTGGACCACTGCTGGGGACATGTTGGCTGGCCGAGGAACGAGGCCATGGCAACATGTTTGCAGCAGTGGTCCACCCATCACCCTGCAATGTACATGATGTAATTAAAATGATAGATAGGATGGCAACATGTCCCCAGCAGTGGTCCAGCCATCATCCTGCAGTGTATAGGATGGAGTTAAGATAATAAATAGGATGAAACAATGATGGCTGGACCACTGCTGGAACATGTTGGCTGGCTGAGGAACGAGGCCATGGCAACATGTTCCAGCAGTGGTCCAGCCATCACCCTGCAGTGTACTGTGGGGTTTGGGGGCAAAGCCCCCAATGAGTCGATACACTCGTCAACTTCTTGCCGGGTGACCATTCAGGAAGGGGGGAGTTACGAACTCTAAGCGTCGCAAAATTTGCGTATTTCGCTTTGGCCGGTTGTGTCAGTTGTGTCGGCTGCACCGTGTAAGCCACATTTTCTTCCTTTTTTGGACACTTTTCTCGCATGGCACAGCTAATGGCATCAACGGCAGCCCATGGCACACCAAACGGTGCACCACAATGCTCCAGCTCCACCACGCTCACAACCTACCCCATCACACTCACTCCAACCAGCTCACACGGCACCCAAAAGGTCAGTCCCAGCACATTAAACGGTGCGTCCACACAAAACAGCGCAGCCACAGATGAAACAGTGCAGTGCAGTGCACCAGCAACGCAGATGGCCTCAAAATGACCCATCCCCAGGCCCATGAGCATGCGACATGGCACATATGGACCCCAGAGGACCCACACACTGGCCCCAAGGCCCACAAGGATGTGAAATGGCCATGAAACGACCCAGGGCCTTCCCCAAGGCCCACGAGCGTGCCAAACAGGCCACGTCAACCCCACGTCAACCCCACATGGTCTACCCCCTTCCCTGAGGCCTCCAAGCGCACCAAATGGCCACTATATGGCCCAATCCCTTCCCCAAAGCCCACGAGCACACCAAATGAGCACCACCACCCCTGACGGCTGCCAAACGACCCAGCGACTTGGCACAGGCCCACGAGGGTGCCAAACAGCACATGCGCACCGCAGATGTGCCCGCCCACCGTCGCCATGGCCCACAAGTGTGCCATGCAGCCCACCCACTTCCCCCAGCCTCACAGGCATGCCCAACGGATGCACATTGATCCCAGATGACCCACCCAGCCCTATGAAAGTTTCAAACAATGAATGTCAAACCTGTACGGCCGACCCAGTGGCTCCAACACGAGCTGCCCACTCCCCTCTGGCTCACGAGTGCGCCAAACGAGCCATGTTGACACCAGGTGGCCCCAAATGCCGCACCCCCTTGCCTCACGGCTACGAGCATGCCAAATGGGCAACATTGACCCCCCTATGACCCAGATGGCACTGAATGCCTCACCCTGCCCCCCTCGCCTCGACCAACCCTGCCTACCAGCATACTGGGTGGCCCCAAAACGATCTGACCACTCCCCCCAGGCCCACGAGCATGCCAAATGGGCCACATTGACCCCGAAATGGCCCAATCCCTTCCCTCAGGCTATAAGAACCTGTAATGGGCTCTTGGATAGGAAACCTGTCTGTAGTCTACCTCAGTAGATAGTCACTAAGGTAAACTACAGTAAGGAGTGTCTAAGGTAAGTACGTGATTACCTAAGCTGTATGTCTACGTTTATATTCCAACACTCCCCCACAAACGGAGTATGGGGAGGATCAAAGAAAATGATTCAATGAATGGATAATAAAAGAAAGGATACCTATTAGAACTAGCTCAGATGACCCGCGCAAGCGCGGGTCTCTGAGCAGGGGGCTTCGCCCCTCTTAGTAAAATAGAAAATATATTACTTTGGGCTTTGCCCAAAAGGGTGTAAATTTAATACTGAAAATGTGATATTTCTTAGGTGTAAAATATTATCAACTTTTCTAAACCCAGGCATGTCATATGTATGTATATATTTAAAATATTATTATTTCCACCCAGCTGCCCATATCCTGCAGATCATCCCCCTATTTCCTATTCCACAATTTATACTTCCTATCCCGTTAAATGAACAGGGAAATGGGAGTGGACAGGAGGCCCACAAAAAGATATGAGGCTACATCATACAGGAATTCAGAAATATACAAATACATCTCCTATCTCCTGTCTCCATTTCACCGTCCTTCTGTCCCTGTCAGATATTCTCAAGTTGTCCCAAAGAGATGATAAGCCTTGCATTTGTTCCCCATTCCTATGTCTGCACCATATGATACATATTCCTTTCATTTCTATCATTTTGTACTGTCATTTGTCATTTGAAATATACTATTCATTGTCTATTGTAATCTTGGATCATATGATGCTGTTCATATTTTGTTCCATAGACCTCAGGTTGTTCTATTCCTGAACTACACTGAGGTGAGATATACTGTACCTTATTTTATACTGATGCACTCTAATAGACTGTGTTTATCATTATTAGGTATTTATCAATATAGCTTGTTCTATTCCTGAACTGAGATTCTATCTATCATTATATTAGCTGTGCAAACCTCACTCTAATAGTCCACCCCCCATCCTCCTGTCCTCCTGTCCTTGTTTCCCGTCTCCTGTCTCCCGTCTCCCGTCTCCCGTCTCCCGTCTCCTGTCTCCCGTTTCCTATTCCTGTCCTCTTTCCCATCACCTTTATTTCTTGTCTCTCCATTTCCCTGCCCTCTAATACTCCCTTTCATATCCCCCCTTTTCCTATTCCCATTTCTGCTGTTCCTCCTGTTTTCTGTCTTTTCCCTGTCATGGTGTCCGGTGTTCCTATATTCCTGTATTCCTGCATTCCCATATTTCCCAGCTATATTCCCATATTCCTGTATCCTGTTGCCTTATATCCTTCTTGTGGGCCTCCTGTTCTCAGTCTCCCATCCCCCTGTCTCCCTGTCCTTCCAAATCATTCTCATCCCCACCCCTATTCCACATTACTACTACCATCCTACACACCATATCCCTCATAATACTCAAATGATGTCATAGGTACTATCATCCAATCATAATCTAATCAAAATTGGTCCCCTCACTCACATAATTTAAAATTACAGATATACTTTGACAACAGAGACATAGAGGTATGATAATCATTACACAGAAGTCTTACTCTAATTATTTGTGTTGAAGAGAAACCAATGTTTGTAGCCCAGGAGAACAGAA
>MU121362.1:0-10263 GCA_014904835.1 Paxillus ammoniavirescens
TCTTCTGGGTTGGCAGCACTTGACTGGACTGCATTCGTTATCTGACTTCTTTTGACTTACGCCATTCCGGAGACATTCCCAGGACAGTGAGTTATCCACATTTTTGCATTTGGCCCTGTCTTGAGTCGCTGAACGTTATCTCAGTGCTTTGTGGCAAGTGGTAAACGTACCCCCGAGAGTTTGCCAAGTGCAGACGGTGTCGAAAAGTAAAGTATTGTGGCAAGGAGTATCAGTAACGCGTGGAGCGAGGGACATCGATTTTTGTGCGGTGCGAAAGACGGAGGCGAAGCGGTGTTTGCTGGACACGCAGATCATTTCCATAGTGGAGGAGGAGCAGGGCCAGATGCAGGAACTGCAGCGCGGGCGGAAAGGCGAGCTGAGAGGGAACGACTGGCACGGGAAAGAGCTGGGGGAGGGGGTCTGATTCCTGTCAACCCTGTTCATCTTGCACCCCCGCATTCGAAGGTCGCATTGGGCCTCGAGTACGCTCGTTTTATGAATCAGTGCTCTTTCCTTGCTCTCGTCGTCTGGTCTCCATACTTGCTTGCATCCTAGTACCAGGCCCTCTGATTTCATTTATCACATCGAGTTTATGATATAGCGATATTTTCCTGTTGCGTGCGTGTACCTGTCACATGACTAAGAATGCACCAGAAGTACGTGGGTTGCTGTGTGATTCGGTGAGAGATCGGACGATAGTGGATTCTCTGAGACGATGGGGCAGTTAGCTTGACTTGTGGGGGAGTTGCAACGCTGACTGGGACAGATGGCCATGAAGGCAGAGAAAAAACGGGTCAGCATGGTCAATGGGGACATAGAAAGTGGTATACGACACCGTCGCAAACGTCAGGAAAGAAGCAGTGCGGGCGTCTATCAGACACGAGGCATTCGTCTGGTGGCATGGGGTGCACAGGAAACGAACTCACCAGAACGACGGTGTTTACAACTGCCCTCTGCTGTCGTCCAACGCAGTCCGACGTCCCTACCGCTTTCAACGCGCACCACCGTCACCCGCCCACTCGCGCTCCATCTGTCGATATGCTTACCACGTCTCGTTCGGTGTCTTCGGAGATGACGAACGTTCCCCCCGTCGTTACATCCTCGTCTCGGTCGGTGGCTTCGAAGAACGTGAGTGACCCAGTGCCAGTGCAAGTATTCGAGGGGCACGAAGATTGGGTTAACAGTGTACGCTTCTGCCTGGATGAAGACAAACTAGTCACTGGGCAACGTCGAGGCAAGTATTGTAACGTACCTCGTGTATGATGACATCGCTGGTAGTGTTTCGACGTGCAGTCAGATCGTGCATAGGCATTGAAATACCCCTGGTTTGTATACCGTAAGCACGCTCAAGTATGAAGCAAATGGAACAATAGTCGATACCCAAGACCCGCGCTGGCTACATAATAACGCACTTCTCCTTATTTTTGCCGTTCTCTTTGTTACCGATTGATGACTTCTTCCGTTGTTCCTCTTGCGGTCTTTCTCGCTCGACCGCCTGTTGTCGTCGGAGATACCTCTGCTGCGCTCGTTCGTCTTCCTTGGCTTGTAATTTTTGTCTAGCGAGTGCTTGACTTCATTCAAAAATACACATTCATCTCGCAAACACAGTAAATATGTCAAAGAAAAGACGTACTCTGCAGGATCCACGGGGGCGAACTGACCGAATTCGAAAGCACGTAGAGCACCTTCGGCGGTCTGACCTGCTAGATCGCTGCCTACAGGAGCGGGCCTGTTAAAATCAGAATCAACGAACGTCGACTACCATCCACCGATGTCTTCCATTTACTCCCAAACGACTGAAGGTTCGTTGAGGAATGCGTAGTCCGTGAGGAGTGAATAGGGTGCGGGGTTGTCGTCCTCGGATTTCTACAATGCCGAGAGATGAGAGTTCCGGAAGAGCGCTACGAGCGAGCCGGGTTTTGTGGTTCATGCGGACTTGGCTGGACCGTGGAATGTTGGTTATGATTTGATGGTATCTAGGAACTGTTGTGCGGTGACGGCTGAGGGAATATGGGGTCCTTGGGGTACCAAGGTGGAGATTGTTGCGTTCTCTGGACCCTGGCAAGTTGGGGTGTGGAAGTCCGGCTTCCGCACGACATCCTCCAGCTTCCTATCACTTCCCAAGTGCGCCCTCTATCTTCTCGGTATAAGGGACCATTCCAAAGCGCCAAGATATGAGAATCGATAAGAGGGGAGGGAAGGCTGGGAGATAGACGGCGCGAGGAAAGCAGACGTCGGGAGGGTCAAAGGTTCCACTGGATCCAGTCTTCCACAAGAAACTCGACACACGCCCCGTTTTCAATGCCTGGTTGCAAGGTGTCATCAACGAGATATGGCCGTGAACAGTCATCTTTCCAAGGTGATGCGACCCCGCAGCTTGACGCAGATAATCATGTTCTTCAACGTACCTCCAACATATATCCCATCCACAATTCATGCAGCGAAACAAAAAGAACTTTTGAATATGGAGGGGGCGATCAGCCGAGGACTAGAAACAAGCGTGCAGAACAACCTTTTAGGCTTGGTTTCGAGCTTCCAGAGTCCTTCGGCTTCCGCAGCATTTCTCCTTGGTGTCTTGAGCTTCTTCCTGTTCCACTGGGTTTGTTTTCGAGCCTGTTTGGCCGCTCTTTCCTTCCTAGAGCTACGTTCTAGCACCCAATTTGCGAGAAAAACATAGCAGTAGTCCTGGACTCGACTTGCGTGTGCCAACGGGGTCGGATGACGGCGTAAGCACCTGTTGAATACCTATATCATGGCGTAAAGGACTCTTCCGTGGCGAGCTTCAGACGCCGATTCTGTGGAAGATTAGATTCTCGTTCTCTGTGAGTTGTCGAAGCGTAAACAGACCTTGCTAATAGTAATTGGCCTGTAAGCATCAACAGCATGGAGGCCGTGTTCACCTGTCATTGACGGCTACGCAAGTCGTCTACCGTTCGTACGTTAGAACCACACGCATAGTAGGTCGTCCAGTAGGCAATCACGGGATGCGCGTTTTGTTGTCGGTAAGTCGGCGAGACGTAGCGGGGATAAGATTATGATCAAGAATTTCGATCAATTCAGCACATGAAAACGATCATCGTCGCACAAGATTCGAGGATACACCAGTGGCACGTGCCGGCCACATAGTTCCACGCTGTTTCACAGCTTTGTGATGACACCAATACCGGATACCTGGAATCGACGAGCACACGGATTCTCGCGAAGCGGTGCGCTGGGTCTTCGTCTAGGACCACTGATATGATTGTTAGAATGGTCCAGAAGTAGGTTGCTGTGTTATTCGGTGAGAGATCGGATTATAGTAACTTCTCTAAGACGTTGGGGTAGTTAGCTTGACTTGTGGAGGTTTGGTGGGGAGCTGCAACATTGACTGGGATAGATGGCGATGAACGCAGAGAAAAACGGGTCAACATGGTCGATGGGGACATAGAAAGTGGTATACGACACCGTCGCAAACGTCGGGAAAGAAGCAGTGCGGGCGTCTATCAGGCACGAGGCATTCGACGTGTTCGTCTGATAGGCACGGGGTGCACAGGAAACGAACTCACCAGAACAACGCTGTTTACAACTACCCTTTCCTGTCGTCCAACGCATTCCAACGTCCCTACCGCTTACAACGCTCACCACCGTCACCCTCCCGTTTGCACTCCATCTGTCGATATGCTTGCCTCGTCTCGTTCGGTGTCTTCAGAGATGACGAATGTTCCACCCGTCGTTATGTCCTCGTCTCGGTCGGTGGCTTCGAAGAACGTGAGTGACCCAGTGCCGGTGCAAGTATTAGAGGGGCACGAAAATTGGGTTAGCTGTGTACGCTTCTGCCCGGACGAAGACAAACTAGTCACTGGCTCTTTTGACAACACACTTCGAATATGGAACCGGACGACGGGAGCAGTGGTGTTGCGTGGTCACAGTGACTGGGTGCGGGACGTAGATGTGTCTCGGGATGGGAGGATGATCGTCAGTGGCAGTCACGATAAAACATTCCGAATATGGAATAGGGAATCAGGAGAGACAATGCATGTCTGCGAGGGTCACGAGAATTTGGTGAGGTCGGTGCAGTTCTCACCCGATTCGAGCAGAGTCGTGTCTGGGTCCGACGATGAAACCGTGAGGGTATTGTTGGTCGAAACGGGCGAGTTGGCATTCGAGCCAATCAAGTGCCATGGAGATGTCTGGTGTGTTCGCTACTCGCCTAGCGGAGACAGGATCGCTTCAGGGGCATCCAGCGTCCAAATATGGGACGCTGAAACTGGAAGTGGAATTGTCTCAATTAGAAATTCGTCGGTCATCTCGGTTGCCTGGACTGCCGACGGGACACACGTCATCGGGGGACGCAAGGGCGAAGTCACGATCTGGAATTCTCACACTGGAGAACAACTACGCACGTGGAAGGCTCACGACAACAAATGGATCACACTCTCACTCTCGCCTTCAGGAAGTCACTTGGCGACTTGCTGTCTGTGGGGCGACGAGACAGCCTTCGTATTCGATATTCCAACTGGCGAACAAATCGCTGCATTGAAACACGATGAGACTGTCCAGGGAATTGCCTACTCCCCCTCAGGGAAGTTCATTGCAACGGGATGCAACGACAACAAAGTCTGCTTGTGGGAGGCCCCAGTCGTCGAAGATCCTCCAGCCAGGGTCAGTTTCGTTTTTCGTCGCATTCACGCATAGTCTTCCCAACGAGCTGACCGCTTATCCAGTCATCTGCATCATCATTTTCATCATTCCTCGATGTATGTACACGAATATCCGAATTTATCCTTCCCAAACTATACCTCACAACTGTTCAATGTTCAACGTCAACAGCGACCCGCAGTTCTGCTAGCGGGACCATCGCGAAGCAACGAAAGGGAACTCGACACATTTTGGGATACTCCGCCTAACGTGCGTGTACACGTACATTCGTCCATTTTTCACCATAATAATTGAGACGACACTTCACACAGCGTAATCAGCAGGCCCCACCGCAACGCGAACCCCAACGGGTCTTCGACAAGGTCAGGAACACCTACACGAACATTTTCACGCGTAGACCAGCAGGCGCCACACAAGCGGTAAGTCCTTGCTCTGTCCGAACTACGTCTCAATCACCTCACGCACCTCCAGATTTCCCAGAGTCCCGTGCGAGAGACTGTCGAACCAGTGGAGGTCGCAGCCGGCCAGGACAAAGTGGTGCGTGTAACGAAACAACACCGGACAACTTACATACGACGAATCTAGTTCTGGGTTGTCGTTCTAATTCCCACGTATAACGCCGTTGAGAGCTTCTTATACACGCTCATCCACTGCCGAAAACCTGAGGATCCAGACGAGGAGGTCCCGGCTGCTACGGGAACAGATACATCGCAAACCGCGGCTGATAACGCTGCGGCAAGCACCCAATCAGGACACCCTGAAACGGGTGACGGGCCTGACAACGCACCAACGCTGGCTGGTAACCTCGTCATACGCTCCCAACCTCAACGCACCGCTTCCATGCGTCTATCCGGTGAAACCCCGGGCGGAGAACCTCATTCATCGGAATCTCCGAGGCTTAGTTCTCACATACGAAACCAACCCGAGAGTATCGAATTGATCGCCATCCGAGAGACCTCGACGGTATCACCCCGTGCGTTACCCCAGTACACGCCTTCGGCTGACCCGTTGTCTCTTGTCGCATTCCGTGAACCTTCATCGTCCACTGCCGTCGTCACGTCGGCACCATTGTCCGTCAGCGTGCCTCTCACATCTGGGCGGCCCTCACCACATAATGTTAATGTCACTTCCGTGGAAACTCTGTCTTCGGAAGAAATGGCGGTCGTCCAGGAACTCCGACGACGTAAAGCCACTTCCGCTTGCGTCACGATGACTGCCGGACCCCTCAGTGGTCCAGGGTACGATCCCCCCAAGACCTCCACCTACCCTCAGTCTTCGACATCCCTGTACCAGCCTCCTAATTCCGCTACTCAGCCGCGCTCCCACATTCATGTACAGTCATCACAATCATCAGCGGGATTGGACCCCGTGCTGCTGTCGTCGTCGCTGGCAAAGGACGACGTCACGATGCCCTCCCCCGCCTCCCCTGTTGCTGATGAGCAGGATCTTCAACATGCCATTTTACACTTTCAAGAACAACTCGATCAGCTCCGCCGACGCGTTAATGATCCAAAGCGCAAGGCGACGGAAAGGGACGGGCTGAACACAGGTGCGGACCATCATCACCAATTGCACGCAAGTCACTGATCACGCCGGCTTTTCACTCACATTAGATCCGTTAGCTGTGGAGGAGGGTCCCTCGTTGCGAGCAGAGCCCTTAGGGCCTACATCGACTGCATCGACCTCCCAAGCCGGCACCTCCACGTTCTCTAACGTCCCTTCCCAAAGGCATCATCTCACCTCCGCGCAATCCATCGCAGACTCGATTGAGGCTGAGGAGCGGGTGAAGGACGAGAAGAGGAGAGCCAAGGACGAGAAAAAGAAAGCCTGAAGCAAGCGACGCAGGAATTGAATGTGAGGAACACGCGTCACGATGCTGGATGGATCCCATCGTTGCTTTTTTACTGACTTTGTAGCTCCCATTTTCTGACTTGATCATTAGCTCCTAGATCTGTGTACCGGATGTTCTCATTTTGTTTTTAGTTCCTGAGAGTTGCGCATGTATATTTCACCCAGTACTTCACATCGATACGTCTTAATATCTATCCTTTCGATCCTCTGTTGTAATAGATGTTCTCCCCCACATTGTTGGCCATTACAAATCAATTCGGGATCGGTAAAGTAAGTTGCACGTAGGACGAGCACTGCAGGGGAAGCGTCGTCTTTCTTCAACGTATGGATGAGGTGGGTAATGCGAGGTGGACACGTTAAAAACACGAGAGAAAAAAAGGTCGGGCAAATACGCTGTGAGGAAGGCGTCGAGTGTCTCCACAACAATGCATATAATGACAGCTCGAACGACGGTGATCCCCCGGCCCTGTAGGATTTTCCCGAATGATTTGACCCTGTTGAATAGGAGTGGAGCGCACTTCGTCGTTGACTTTCGAACGTTTTTTGATTGCGTCCACCACCATGGCGACGTTCCAGAGAAGCTCGCTTTCCAAACGACATATTCAGACTGTCGTTTCGAGGAGAAGTCGATCTGACGACGAATGCTGGCTCGTGCCTTGCGACAACAGAGGCATCCAGGATAATTCGTTCTGTGCGTTCGCAAAGGTTTCTGTAGGGATATCCACGGGTGCTAACCAATAGCAAAAGGAACTACAGGGTCGACGGTGGGACTCTTAGCTGGGAAGAGAAGGTAGAAGGGCGGGTAGAGTGGGCCCTCGACGCGCCCATTGGTTGCCTTCGAATTAAATCGTCGTCATCGTCATCGGGCGACGACTTCCTCATGGAATTTCAGTCATCAAGCGATTCCGGTGGACGTCGCAGTAGGAAGAGACTCCGACGGTTGGTCACTGGGGCCCGAGGCTGTTCAATTTGACTGATAGGTCACCGACTTCCCTCGCCACACAAGAACGGCTAAAATTCATGGCTGCTTGGGCGACGATGGCTGGAACGTTCCACAGCTCTCTGCGAACAGCATCTCAGAGATCTGTGGCCACCTCGTCATCTTCTGAGAGACCGCCTTTGTCGGTCCTCCTGACAGCTGATGCCTGAAATCCACGCGGTATCCCTCGAAATGTATCTCGTTGGGGCAAAATGGGAGCCCGTAAAGAAGTCGAGTAGATAGATAAGAAGCGAAAGTCTGTCGATGGGAACGAAGGGCAGCAGGCTCCGTGTGATACAGACCTGATTACACTCGAAATCGCTGTCCATACCAGGGTAAGGTCCATCGCGCTCTCTTGGCCCTTTCAAATTGGTGTGCAGATGTCCGCCTTTGGCACGACATGTTTCTGCTTTTTCTTCCTGTTGCCCACTAAGAACGCCCTCTGACTTCACGTTCGGTTTGAGGAACCATTTCCAGAGGACCGAGGAGATACTATGATCGATAAGGAGGGAAAGAAGGCCGGATGATGAACGTTGAGAGGAAAGGAGACGCCGGGAGGGTCAATAGATTCGATCCGAATCCACAGCCTTCCGCGCAAGAAGGTCGACGCATCCCGTTTTCGAGGCCTGGTTGCGGGGCATCATCGTCCAGATCTGGTCGTAAACGACCGTCTTTCTAGACGGTACGACTCAGAGGTTTGGCCCAGACAATGACGCTCTTGAAGATAGCTCCGACACATATCCCAGCCACAGTTGATGCAGGGAAACGAACGGAACTTCTGGATATGAAGGAGGCGATCATTTGAGGACTGGAAACAAGCGTGCGGAACAAACCTTTAGCCTTTATCTCGAGCTTCCGGAGTCCCTCAGCTTCCGCAGCATTTCTCCCTAGCGTTTCAAGCTTCTTCCTGTTCCCCGAGCCTTGTTTTCGAGCCTCTTTGACCGAGCTTTCCTTCTTAGATCTATTTTCTCGCATCGGATTCTCGAAGAGAACATGCCAGTCCTTGACTAGACTCGCAGATGTGCCAGTGGGGTCGGATGACAACGTAAGACCCTATTCAAATTGAATGTAGGATGGCGCAACGCTAACTTCGAAAGCTGATGCTGTAGAAAGTCAGCTTCTCGTTTTCGGTGAGTTGCCGAAGTGTAGACAGAATTTCGCAACAGTAATTGGCTGGAAAGGGTCCACAGCATCGGTCCTGTGTGTGCCTGCCATTGAGGGCTATGCAAGTTGTCTACCATCCGTACGTTAGAACCACACGCCCACTAGGTTGTCGAGTAGGCAATTCATCACTAAGACCCGACCTACGTGCCATGACCTTATATGTATTCGGAAAGCGGAACAAATTGATTCCCAGCCACATGGCTATTGATATGCCTAGACTAAGATGTAGAGATCCCAATAAAATTGATTGTTTTGGCAGAGAGTACAAGATGCTAGACGAAAGGTATGCCTTGATATGGGGGTGTCTCACTGCGGGCATCTGTTTCTGGTCCTGTAGGCTTGGGTCTTGAAGGTTACATATCAGAATGTCGTACAAGGTACTACAGAGCGCGCAACAGATGCTGGCCTAAGACCAAAGTTCTACACAGCATTGTAGAACGACTCTAAAGTGTTCATCCTGTACCCTTTCGAGCAATGTGACACTCAATTCCACAGGCATATATCCAACCCAGAGTGATTGCCTGACTGCAGCACATCACCCGTCAATTGCAAACTTTCTAGCATATCTACTTCTATTGTAAATCTGACGCATTGCATAGATATTCCAATCAGGATCGTCTATCACATAGCATTACAAACTTGGTGGTTGGTGACTCGGGGCCTGACGAAGATAATGAAAAAACAGGTCGCATCTACCCGTGTTGGGGGCAATCAGAATCCCGGAGCTGGGACTAGTATTACTAGTAGGACTTGAACACGCTCAGAGCAGTGAAAAAAAGCAGACCAGGGTGAGCCGAAAATGGGCGCGACAGCCCGTCTCGGCAGACGTGATCAATCCACTGAAGGCAAGGGTAGGTGGGATTGATGGGTGTGGAAGCATGATGCAGAATGAGTGATAAGCAAGAGAACAAGGATCATGGAGGAGAGGATCATGAAACCAGGACAGAGTGTCCTGCGGGGACGCCAGTAAAGCTTCGACACAGCTATCTCGCGCATGATGGAACAAGTCGAAATAGATAAATCCCAGGGTGTAGGTGTACTACTATAGTAGTCTTTTGGTCAAAAACTGAGATCTGATTCGTCTTCGTCTTCATCTTTGCCTTCATCCTCCAAGTAGTCTGCAAAGTCCTCACAATCTTCATCTTCTTCGTCCACATCCCCTTCCGCATCTGCATCTGCATCCAACCCAATGTCATCTTCGTCAATGTCACTGTCAACAGCCTCTCCCGGTTCATCTCCCTGAACACAGTCTTCAGTCTCGAGCATGGGGTCATCTACCTCCGGAGCTCCTGTATCCAGTTCAACTTCATCAGCGTCTTCCTTGTGATCGACATCCAGAGTTGCCCTTTGACAATACTGAATCTTGTGACGGATGCTGATACCTGCAAAGCGACAAAACATGTCGCGGTCTGCAAAACTATGTGGAGATTAGACAGCCGTTCCAAAATAGAAAAGTACACTCACATATTCACATAAAATGAACTCCAATCATCAACCTCATCCGACTTTCTGGCGATGGAGTGCCCTTGTTGCAATAAAGTGTCCGTGTGGCCATCCGAAAATGAAGGTATCAGATGGCACCCATGTCAGTATTCAACCTCAATGAGTTGATCCATTCCGATGGTTCCGAT
>MU121363.1:0-14545 GCA_014904835.1 Paxillus ammoniavirescens
CACTACTCAGACTACAATTTACTACTAGCTTCCTACTCGTGTTGGATGGATCGATGAAGTTTACATGAGAATAGGGCCAAGAGTCATGAAGAATGGCATAGCAAGCAAGAACACATAAATTACAGACGACCGCTAATACCGTACGTTGTGGGCACAAAATTCACAGCAACAACTACCACCCCACACCCACCTCACTCTTCCATCTCATCCCCACTCTCCTCATCCTCGTCACTATCACTGTCCTCTCCCTCCCCAACATCAATAGGGTCCACGCCCAAATCATGGTCCGCACCCACATACGAATCACATATCACATACAACTTGAGCGCATGGTTACCTTTCGGCAACGTAAACTCGAGCTTAACAGACAAGTTCTTGGCGACCGTGACACGCTTGATGACGTGTAGCTGCCGTGTACTAGGCTCTCCGACGACGAGCCACCAGTTAGCCATCTTCTTGACTGGGTAGAACGGCGCGACAACCGTTTGGTCCTCTGGGTCGTCGTCGTCGGCATCCCGAGAAAGCGCGACGTGCATCAGAATGGGTACTCCAGCGGTGTAGTCCGCCTTCTCCAGCTCAAAGGAGACATCCAGAGTCGGGTATGAGTTAACAAAGGCCGCAACGTCCCGCCTATTCGAAACATCCAATCAGCACGGTTCTATTCCAAGGTCAAGTTTCGTCAACGTACATTTGTCGAACGTCCATTCGCAAAAGTTCGGTTCGCTTGTCGTCTTCCATCTCCATAATGTCGTATACAGACTCGATCCCTGCAGCCTTGCAGCGTTGGATGACCTGTATCCCAACAAGGTAAGCGCTAAACGCACGAGAGATAATCTCAATGCCGTACCTCGGGCTCGAAATGAGGAATTTGTTTGAGGGGCGAATCAGTTTCCCACATAGCTTGCACGCACATCTGCGAAAGGTCCATAGCCCCAAGCGCACTCAACCACGCATTCGATGACATAACGTCAACGCAAGCGGAGAGCAGGTTCAGCACCTTCTCGAGTACCAAGACTTGGTCCGCAGCAAGATCAGCTGGGAGCTGGATACGAGAGAAGTGAGCTTGCAGGAGGAGGAACGTCTTGAAGTGAGGAGCTTCAAAGTCTGCGCGTTCGAGTTTGACAGGTACGCGATCGTAGATGCGGCGTAGAACGACGTCTTCGTGTCGGCGAATAGGGATCGTCTCGAACTCTGCGGATGACGAGACGACCTCGAGCAAGCCCTTGAGCTTCGTGCGCTCTTTGAGTGATAGAGTATACACCTCAACAGTAACGTCTGAAGCACCATCAGCGACGTGCTTGGGGGATTAATAGTCGACTAGACTTACAGGAGATGTTGTAGTAAGCAGCGATCATGCCAAGATTGAGCGCAGTAACGTCCATCTCGTCCTCTGGAACGACAATGAGTGGCTAGATAACCCACCCAAAGAATAGTGCACTCACCGATCGCAATACACTTAGAATTGACGAGATCTTGCAGCGTGTTTTCAACCAACTCTGACAGATGGTCCGATAGAGCCTGATGACTGACGTTGTGCAGGTTGTAATAGTTCGGATTCTGCGTCATCCGGCGATAAAAGTACGTCCACGTCAAAATGTCCTGAAAACCCATCTACATGAGCTATCTACGATCTAACAGTGCACGAACCACTCACCATCGCGTCCTGCTTGTTCTCAATCGTCTTCACCGCAATCTCAGCCAAGAAGTAGTCATGGAGGAGGTGCGTCGGCAGATGTGATTCGATGGGCAAGCCCTCGGCCAGGAACTTCTTGTAGAAGTCCTTACGTGTCTGTTGGCACATCAACACGCACCGGCTGCGGTCGTCCTCCATCGGACGACATGCCCTACCCATCATTTGAAGTACATCCATGACGGGATAATCGACGTATCGATGTTCCTTGCCCTCGAAATACTGGACGCCCATGATGATCACCATATAACTCGCAACTGGGAGACTCCATGCTGTGTCCTATTGGGCCACGATGAGTCAACGTACGGGTCTAAAGACGAAACGACGAACCTTGGAGGCCACCAAGACCTGGATCGCACCAGACTGGAACAGCCGTTCGACGATGCGCTTGTCTTGCTTATCCAGCGCCTCGTGGTAATACCCGATCCCGTGTTTCAAACACTCTACGAGACCTTGGTCGTTGAGATGATCAAGATGTGGTTGCAGATCCGCTTCTTCGATGTTCAGGAAACGGTCGGGGTTGTCGTCGGCGCTACAATGAACTAGCAGGTCGTCCACAGTCAGGCGACATTGGCGCCTCGAAGAAACAAAGGCAATGGCGGGTTTGGTAGGCGCGTACTCGACAATGGCGAGGTAGGCAGGCTTGGACATGGCAATCATGAGCGATGGATAATGGGGGGTGGTGAAGCTTTGAAGATGGATGTCCATGTCGAGAGGCCGCGAACTAAATGATGTGTCAATCATGAGCGAACATCCTCGCCATACTTCACACTTGCTTACCTCGGAGAAAAATTGAAAATCGCATGTGAGGGAGCGCCTATCCACTCTCCAAGGTCCCGAGCATTGGCGAGCGAGACACCACAGGCTACTACACGCGTCTTGAGCTCGGTCTGGGCAGAGACGTACCGTGTCCTTGAGATGATCACTTCGTATGTTGGACCAACTTCACCACCAACGAGCTGAACCTCATCAGCGATGAGGAGGGCAATCGTCTGCACGTTCTTCCTCTGCCGCCATCTCCTCGATAAAACGTCCCACTACACAAACGGGTCAGTTATCGAGCGGGGAAGGGGGTAAATCAAAACTTACTTGTGATGGTGTGCATACAATCACGTCACCTTTCTCCAACCGACGCAGGTCCGCACTCGTCTCGCCCGTCAAGCTCAAGATTTCCTTCCCTCCTTGTACCCCACTGAACTTGCGACGCCATTCCGCAACGCGCTGATCGACCATTTCCTGATAAGGCTCCACACATACGGCCCTCGAGTTGTCTTTCTTGCTCCACAACCTCATCAACGCGAACTCGGCACAAATCGTCTTTCCACTACCCGTCGGAGCGCCGATGAAGACGTTCTCGTCCGAGGTGTAAAGGGCCTGGAACACCTGGGTCTGAATTTTGTTGAACGTTTGAATCGTGTTCGAGTAAATAGCTTCAAACTCCTTGTTATGAAGCGCCGAAAGAGGGAGAGGTTGGAGGTCTAGTAGTGGCGTTGGCATCGGGAATTTTTCGGGAAGGATCAGATGCTTGAACGAGATCGGTAGCCTCGTCTCTGCATGCAACCACCGATCCGACACTACCGAAATGTAATAGTTGGGAGGGACGGGCTCGAACATCGGCACCGTGATAGTGACGTTGTGCTCGTCTTCAGCGTAACGCTGCCGGAGGACGAATGAGTCATGGAAGAGGATGATCTCGCCATCTACGTCCTCAACGAGAATGAAAAATGTCTCGGCTGTTCCATGGATCTTCTCGTCCCAACGGAAATCGGGAACGATGGACAGGTCAATGCGGAGAAGGGAACGGGTGATAGGCTGGACTTGGGCTTGGAGCCTAAAAAAAAGTAATACGACGGCGGTTAAAATGGGCCCCAATTTTAAGATGCGTCGGCACTCACTGTAATTTTGGGAAATTATGAACGAGTCGGTGGACGAGACGACCAGCGTTAGGAATGCCAATGAGCTCTCCGAGTTCCGGAGGGTTCAGATCGAAATAGCGGTACCACGGCTAGAGTAGGCCAAACACCCGTTTAGCAAATCTGGTCTTACGCACAAGCGATACTCACGAATTGTTTTCCCTCGGCCTTCCGGATGACTTCCTGAGGAACGCCCTTGAACTGGCGGAGCGGCGTCATCGAGCCCCACCTGATATAAACCCATGACCGGTCAATAAAACCATCGAAATATTCGTTATAAACCCACATTCGTCGTTCGACCATCTTGCACAGCGCAAGACAAGCCCGAGCTGGTACCGCCCATCCTCTCTTCAAACAAATCTCAAATATGGCACGTAGTATGCGCCCAGCTGACTGTTGCACGAACACCATGTCCGCAACCAATGCAAATCCTACACAGGGAGGGGTCAGAGAAGTCAGAGTACAATTAGGTTTAGAAATAGTATACCTTCAAGCTTGAGTTGAGAAATGTAAGCCTGGAGAAGCACGTTGATCTTGGCGGCAGGCTCGTCAACGCCCTCCTTGACAGGGATAGGCACGCGCTCCAAGAGCTTGGCAAGCTCGAGTTTCTCCTCTTGTCGTACCTTATGAATGAAAATCAAACGACCATGAGCCACCGAAAAGCAGGCGAGGCGAGTGTGGACCACTTACGGGCAGTAACTTGAACTCGTTCGACAGTGCAAACACTCTGAAGAGTTCCAGAGTCGACATCGTCGGCCTCAAGTGCTGGTTATACGTCGCCATCGAGTTGTACGTTACGTAGTAATGTGATGCAATGCGGCCGAGCTCTGTACTCTGGAATCGGCCAGAAGAACGCTCGTACTTGACGAGATGGCATTTCTCGAGGAGAGCTGCAGCTGAATGGACAATGTCGGCACGTTTCTGGATGAGGCCGTTGTCGTCGTCTTGGTAGTCGACTCCAATGCCGTAGAGGCCGGGAGATTTGAGCATGCGCACGTATCTTAGGAACCCGCGTCAAGGGTGGGTAGATCCTGATGAAAAAATGAAAGTACTCACAGATACGTATACCCCAACCACTGAACCGCCTCGTCCCGATTCCTGACCGTGCCCAGGACGATTTCTGCATTCAAGTTATCGGCCAATTTAGACACGAACTGTGATTCGATGGGGAGTTGCTGATTCATGAGCGATAGGTAATACTGAAGCTCCGAATGGTTCGTGATGATGATGCCTTCTCCGTAGGTGTCGTATTGTGGCCGTCCGGCACGACCAAGCATCTGAAGAACGTCCTGCGAGGACAACTCGACCCACTTTCCCTTCTCGGGATTGTAGATCTGTGTGCCTTTGATAACGACGGTGTGTGCAGGTAGGTTGACACCCCACGCGAGGGTCGCTGTGCACACCAACACCTGCACGGCACCGTCCGCGAAGAGCTCCTCCACGAGCGTCCTATCCTCCCTGGACATACCGGCATGATGAATAGCAAATCCAAAGGGAAGCAAATCCCTCAGATTTGAGTCCTTCACGTTGCCAGCTTCCTCCGTCAAAATCTCTCGCGTGGCCGAGTCAGGCCGAACGAACTGGGTGATAGTCTCCTTCTCGATGGCCATGTCGCGTATGAACCTGGCCGTTTTGGCGGTTTCCTTGCGAGAGTGCACAAATACGAGGGTTTGGTTCTTCCCCGCTTGGTCAAGAACTTTCTCGTAGCACACTTCGTTCATGACCTGGAACCGTTTGATAGCTTTTTTCTCCGTGACACCAATGAACTGCTGCTGGAGCCCGCATGGACGATACGACGCATCAAAGTAGAAGAGACCTTTTGATTCGTCAACGCGGAGGAACGTTGCGACGTCTTGGTAGTTGGGTAACGTCGCAGATAAGCCAACAAGCCGGACATATTCCCCGGTTTGCTCCATCCTTCGGATGGTCCTGGCTACGACGCTCTCGAGCACCGGTCCACGCTCGTCATGCAACAAATGGATTTCGTCGATGATCATGAGGCGAACGAGATTTGTATAGCTTGTATCCGTGCTCTTGCGAGTGATGACGTCCCACTTTTCGGGCGTTGTAACGATGATTTGGGTCTCGGAGATTTGCTGCTTCGTCATTTGTGAATCACCGGTCAGTTCACCGACTTTGACACCGAAGGCGGAAGTGAGACGAGAGGTGAAGTTGCCGACCATCTCTTGCACCAGGGCTTTCATAGGAGCGATGTAAACGATCTTGAACTGGTCAAGGGCGAAGGCGCCAGTCTCTTCGTCTCTGTACTTCGCGAGTTCATTGAGGATAGTCAACATCGCGACATTGGTCTACGAATGACATCAGTTGAGATTTTATCTCTACTTCAGATGACGTCGAGCTAACTCACCTTACCAGCACCTGTAGGTGCACAGAGCAATAATGGCTCGTCGGTGCCAAATGCAACGGGGAACAATTTGCTCTGCACCCGATTGAGCTTTGGAACCGTGAACGCAGCTCGTGTCCACTCAGGCAAGCTGGTGATCGGGACGAGGTCGTCGTCACTGCCGGCGTGCTTCTTGGGAGCAGGAACGTGGATCTCTTCAAAACCCTTGCGTGAACGCTTGAAAGACCCATCAGGCAGCTTGCACTTCTTGTTCGACATCAAGTGTCCACCTTGGCTGAACGCCATGCTCTCGAGGTCGATGGTGCGCTTCGGCTGAACCGTCGAACCTGGAGCCAGCGTGGCCGTCTTGGGCACACCTGCAGCAGCTTCTTTGGCATCAACGTCCATGGCGTCATCATGCGTCTTCTTTGCCTGTCTGTCCCCAGCCAACTCTCTTAGAATCCATCCCACACCCTTTTCTCGCATCGCCACCTCGACGTTCACCCGCTCGTCTGCATCGCTCCGCATCAACTTGGTGCACCAGACTATGACGTCCCTGTTCTTCAGGAATTTGGTGATGACGTGGAAACTCTGGTATTCGAACAACTCCATCAGCTGGTTCTCGCAATCCCTCAGACTCGACTCCGAGGCAAGGACCGAGAGCACAGATGCGGCCTTGTCGGCAGCCGTCACTGGGTCAGAGTAGACTTCAGATATCTGGCGCTGTACCCAGAAACCGTCGATGACGTGGGGTGATACGAGGTCTTTGTCTGCTTTGGCTTTGCCACCTTGGGTGGCAGCGGCCGACCCGCCAATGACGAGTTCTTCGGTGCCAGCTGCTTCTTCTCCTTCGGCTTCTTCCTGTGCATCTTCCTCATCCTCTCCTTCCTCATCGTCACTTTCGTCCCGAATTTCGTAACCTTCTTCATCCTCTTCCTCCTGCTCCTCTTCGTCGAAAACAACAGCGACACCCATTTCTTCGTCAATCTCTGCGTCCTTTCGCTCCATGTCTGGGTCTGCCATCTGCTCGTCCTCCGCACCATAGTCCGTAATCTTCTTCGACAAAGCGACGAGCTGGGAGAACGTGTCGTTCGAGATACCTCCCAAGATACCTTCGATCTCTTTTTTCTTGTCAAAGTCCTTCATGTTCTCATTTTTGAGCGCCTCGAGTACGATGTCGGTAGCGCTGCGGATGATATCCTGGGCTTGGTCGCCGAGGGTTTGGTGCACGGCCAACAACATGAGCTCGTAGACCTCCCTCGTCTCCGCTGTGCGAGGGCGATACGTCAACCCTTCCACATCCTGCGTCGCGTCGATGATATCTGCAAACCCGAACCCAGTGTCGACCCGGCGCTTTGTCGCTGCTGCCTTTTCGAGGGCTTCATGTTTGCCGGCGTCACCTGCTTTTTTCTTCTTCTTTTCGATATCCTTGGGTGCAGCCCGTTGGACGCGAGAACCCATCTCCTTGGGGTCTATACGACCAACTAGTGAGGTTGGCGCACCATCTGGTTCCTTGTCACGTCGTGGAAGTGCAGAACGGTCTGCTGTGAGAACGAGGGAGGATATGGCACCGTAGTTGTACCCAGAAAGATCTGGTTTTGCACCGGGTCGTCCCGACATTGTTGTGTTGTTATGCTACAGTGAAAGAGAGACTCGAAAGGAACAGAAATGAAGAGAGGCAAGGTGGTGTTACGTGGTGTTGGACGCTGTCGACGTCGTCGTGGAACGAAGACAAGAATTTACCTCTAACGCCAGTTCAATCCGCTTACCCAATGCCTTCCGTTTCAAACATGTGTAAACAAACGAGTGAAAGCTCTAAATCAACCTGAAGTTCTATTACTACTAGGCAGAGTAACACGACTATCAGCTAGCCAGCTGCCAAGTACCGCGAGCAGGGTTTGTTGCATTTCAAACGAGACATTCATCAAAACAATCTATCTGCTCAAACCACTTCTACTCAACATCAGGATAACTTGTGTTTGCCCACTTTACCTTCGTCCTCCAAAGATCTCTCTCCACACACCCTCCATATGCTCCTATTGAAAGAACAAGTCAGCCCCATCCCAGGACACAGACCCGAGCTTTACCCACCATATCAAACGTCTTCTTTGTACTCTCTCTCTCCAGCATCCTGTCCATGTACTTCCTAAACTTTTCGTACCTCGGTGCCTTCAACTCCTCTCCAAGCCTAATCCCCATTCCAGCCGTAAACCTCCCCAAATCTGTCCTGCTCGCAAGCTCAAGACGTGCAATGAATGGAACCATAGTAGCGTCCGCGATCGTAAATTTCTCCCCGACCGCAAAGCATTCCTCAGTATTCGAGACTGGGTCGCTCAGCAACCCTTGGATGACTTCGACGCCCCTTAAAAGCGGCTCGTAGTTGTCCTGACCCCGAATGAACATGATAGCGGGACCTTCGATGTACCGTGACACGGCGTCCATGAAGAACCGTACTCGCGCTCGAGAGGTGGGGTCGGTAGGGAGGAGACTTGAGTCAGGGTAAAGATCGGCGACGAACTCCAGGATCACTTGCGACTCGATCAGCTTGAACGCGTTCGGGGATGGGTTCTCGGGATTCGAGTCCTCGGGCTCTCCATATATGACGGTCGGGATCTACAGAACGATCATCATCAAGTTCAGCAAAGTACAAACGCTGCCCGCTTCGACGAGGGTCGACCTACAGACCTTTCCCGTTAGCGGATTCACTTTGGTAGTATACCACTCCGGCTTGCTATACACATCGAACTTGTGCGATCTATAGTCTGCGTTGGCCTCCAACAAAGCCACCTCTACCTATTCTCGAAATTTCGTCAGAATTTGCAACCGAGTACTCATGACCCGTCGAATGCATGCCTTGTGACTGTAAAGTGAAGTCTATTCGCTTTATTAGCACCAACCACCCATGCACACTGGTGACTCGCTACCTACCCCGCGGACGTCGTGGTACAATGTGAGTAGTTCTGGCATGGTAAGTAACACTGGTGACGAGGGATGAGGATGATCTTTAATTTGGACTCCCTCGTCACACTACTCGGCTTTATATATACGGCTGCGAACAACGTTTCGTGACTCAGATCCCAGGATCAGTACACCGCCATATAGAGCCGCTTCGTGTGTGGAATGACAGCACCAGTAACCATCAAGCCAAGACAAACCAAGCGGTGACATATTAAAGCAGCCCACTGCCACTGCGGCCATTTTATACATCCAACTAGTCTCCCACAGGCAGACCGTTGGCAGAATGAAGACAGTCTTTTCTTAACCACCAACTAAAATTCACATAGTCGCCCCAACCTCCCAACACGCCAACTGAAAACGTTGATCCGACTGCCAGCGCGCGGCCGCAAAGCTCTGTTTTGTGTTAACATCCCACACAATCAATTAATGATGCATCGCACCGATTCGCAAAGTTGCCGGCGTGAACAGCACGCCGCCTCCAATTTACCGGTGAGTAAACTGTTTGCCTTTGGACACCGTGATACGATTGGCCGTGCAACGGACACGCCGCAGTCTTCCTCCGAAGGCTGTGTGCTGACAAGTGACCTGTGTGCCCGCACATGAGCAAGTCTGCATTCGTCCATTTCTGTCCCTGTGGGGCGCACCACCCTATTCCCCGAGGACAACACGAAAGGGGCGCTCGGGCGGCACCATCGCCTCCCCATTTCTGCCCGCCGTTTGAGATGGCCTTGAGCCTTCCGATCAGTGGTGTCCTGTAGAATGTGCAGAATAACTGCCATTTGATGAAATAGGTCCTCTGCATTCATATGCAACTATGAAAACAATACTTTTGTGCAGGAACGACGAGGGCGGGGTAGTATCTATCCCAGATCACGATGGCGTGAGCTCGAGTTCAAATCAGCTGTGCTCTCACAGGACAACTCGCCACTCACTATTCACGGGGCGTTGGGTTCAAGTAGCTTTCGGCGGCCAAGATACAATCTCCATCGCAGACGTATCGATGTCAGACGGCGCCTTCTGCACCAGTGTCTGAAGTTCCGTAAACAATGCTATCTTGTCCGAGATCTGAGGTGGTGGCTTGGAACAGCTGCACAGGCAAGGCGCAAGATGAAAACGTACTTGATACTTCACGACCCGTCCCGACGTGCACGGAACAACGAAGAACAGTGTCTCTTGCTGCGGGTTTCCTATGGTAATACATTCAAGAATGGGTAATGATTATGCCATTTTGAACGTACCTTCCGCGTTTGCGTAGACCAACCTGTACGCCTGATAACCCGGCTGAGTCTTCTCTCCGCCCTTCCCCTTTACCTTACCACGCGCTGTATATTGCTTAACCAGAACGCTCTTGACAATCTCCCAAATCATCATCCCCACGAAACATACAAATCGTGGTCGGTGACGCGCGAGTTTGTCGAGGAGCGAAGGTACGGAGGCTATCATTTCTGCTTTAGAGAGTTCGCAGGCCTGCAGGACAATAAGCAAGTAAACTCGATCCTATGTCACCGCTGTAAAGGCAAACCTGTGTCGAAGGTCTATCTACTAAATTGGTCTTTCAAAAGATACGCATGTAGTCAGTTGCAACACATTCTTTGTGACGGCCAACTTACCAATCCTATGTTAAATCTTTCTGGCAGCAAATAGTCTTCGGAGGGAGAGACCAGGGTCGAAGTCATTCCTGACAATTCGAATTCAATAGGAGGTAGAGCTCAGACAAGGTCAAAATTTTACCTGAGCGATGCAGACAGCGCCAAAAGTGATTCGTCGGGTTCGCAAAGTGATGCCCAGTCTCTGCAGACATATATCCTGGGCTATATGATAGCAGGTAGCTCGTCAGTGGTAGCACGGAATCGAGAATCGCCAACCTTACTTGATTCCGCAGAACACGACTGAATGATATCTGCATTGGATTTCAGAACGCAGGTAGATAAAGATCATGGCGCACCATCAAGCCCAGGTTGCAGATAATCTTGAAGAAGATGAAGGTGTGCATATGCTTCTGGGTCTGTGTCATTTCTTTTCGATTTCTTGCTCGGAGATCGAGGTTGACGTGAGCTCTCGCCGTTCATCTCTCTCTTGTTCACTTCTCTCTTTCTTTTCGTAGCTGGGCTGGCTGTCTTTCCTGTGCGAAGGGTCATTGTTTTCTCTTCATATTTGATGTGACGTTCTAGTGCGGCAGGTAAAAAGACCTGAACCATCGGTAGAGCCTCAGGGTTCGCAACGGGGGATTCCTGGGCCACGTCATGATCGCTGTGGTTATGTTCATTTTCAACACCCATTTCGACGACACCCTCTGGTGCTGAATTGTTCAAAAATCAAAGGAACGGAAGCAGGAAATTGATGCATACGCAGCGCACGTTCAAAGTGGATGAGGTTGTTTGTACACGGTGTTCTGGCAGGGCTCCAATAAATCTGACCAAGAGTGATCAGGATGTATGATAGCGGCGCATGCGGGTCTCCCGAGAGTACTTCCAGCCCGAGTACTTGCGTCTTTTACCGCGAGCTCTGAAACCAAAATATCCTCTGAGAAGAGTCACGGCGGTACCGCGGCATCGGTCATGGATTTATTTGGATGTGTTGACTTTCCAAAAGGGGATAACTTCTGGGTGAGGTTGCGCTCTCAATGAAACACAGCTTGAAAGTTGCTGCGACGGTGGACAATCATGGCGGAAAGAACAAATCCCAACATGCTCTTTGCAAACTTCAACCAGGACTACTCGTGCGTGCTTACAATGCTTCAGGTCATGCAGCTTGCTCATTGATTGTGACAGATGCATATCGGTGGGTACGCGTAAAGGCTACAGCATCACCAACTGCGATCCCTTCGGGAGGGTTTATACGAAGGGTGAGTCCCCAATATGTACAGCACGCACACCGAGGTGAATGCGACGCCTTAGACGATGGCGCACGTGGAATCGTGGAGATGCTCTTTTGCACATCGCTCATCGCCCTTGTCGGTGCCGCCCATCAGCCCCATTCCAGTCCACGGAAACTACAGATCGTCAACACAAAGGTTCGCCAAAGCATCTCATACTAAATCTTCTCTCTGTAAACTCAAATCTTTGCATATTAGCGTCAGTCCATCATCTGCGAACTTCTCTTCCCTTCCTCCATCCTTGCCGTCAAACTGAACCGCAAAACACTTGTTGTCGTCCTCGAAACGGAGATTTACATTTACGACATATCCAACATGCATCTGTTACACGTCATCGAGACCGCTCCTAATCCCGAAGGTGAGTATTTAAATTGCACGCAAATCGTTCCTCCTCACCCTCGTGCCACACAGCAATATGCGCCCTCTCGCCAAACGCGGAGAACTCATACCTCACCTATCCCTCACCCGTCCCATCTCCTTCAACATCGGCCTCCACATCCACATCTCCCGCTCCCAACACAGCCCAACAGCCTGCCACCGGCGACGTCCTGTTGTTCTCAACCACGACATTGACGCTTACTAACATCATCCGTGCACACAAATCGCCACTCTCTGCACTTGCCATCTCGCCATCTGGTACGCTCCTTGCAACTGCATCTGATAAAGGCACCGTTATTCGCGTTTGGAGTGTTCCCGGAGCGGAGAGGTTGTGGCAGTTCAGGAGGGGCACGAGAGAAGCGAGGATATATAGCATGTCGTTTAACGCTGTGGGGAGCTTGCTGGCCGTTAGCTCTGCGCATGACACAGTACATATATTCAAACTTGGGGCGAGACAGGGGTCGGGGAGTGGCAGCAGCAGTAGTTCGGGGAAGAAAGACCGACCGGCGAGTCCGATGGAATCCGTGGATAGCAGGGACCCAGACGACGGGAGAGGTGCAGGGGACTATGACTCTTTCGTCGACGAACGGAAGAAGAATAGCAGCGTTTCGTCCGTCCTTCGACGACGCTCGATGCACTTGACGAAATCGCTATCGTCTTCTGTTGGTGGGTACTTGCCAAATACGATTACGGAAATTTGGGAGCCTGCGCGGGACTTTGCGTTTTTGCGATTGCCGACAAGCGGGGCGCGTTGTGTGGTTGGTTTGAGCGGGTGAGTGCTACCGCGTTTTATGTCTTCTTAACTCGTGGAGCTCACGAATCAACATGGAATTTTTGCCTGTCGTCCCGTCCTCGGTATCCAGCACACTCCCACAAGTCATGGTCATATCCTCGGAAGGCTATTTCTACGCTTACAACATTGACCTCGAGAACGGTGGAGAATGCACGCTGATGAAACAGTACAGTCTCGTGGACTCGGATTCAAGCGGGATGGATTGATGGTTCAACTGCTTGTCCTCTCGCTTGCGTCATGCGTCATGTGCATGGCCGAGAGTGTTTCTGGTTGTCAAGTTATCCTTACTTTCATTTGTGTTCTCGTTGTTTTGGTGTAGCAAGAAGGTGCTTCAAATTTCGGTGCTGTACTTTAGCAATGGATCTGGAATCTTGCAGTAATGATCAAGCATTGCGGTTGTGGTCACCTCACATTTCGCCGACTCAGGGGTTTCGTCTTGGTACAATTGAGGCCGAGAGACCGTTTGCAGCACCTCCAGCAACTTTACCATCTGCACTGAGCATCTGTGTCGAGTACATGTACACACCCAATGACTTTACACAAACTCGATGCATTTCCTTTACAAAATGAGATTGGCGTGACGGAACGAGCGACGAAAACAAGGTACGTAGTAGTGGTAATGACACGTTTACTGCTAGGCAAGTCAGCCTCCAGGTGATCTGGGGACGTCACGACAACTTCAAGGAAGATGGCGATCGTTGTCGATCATTGTGGTCAGCCACTGTCAGCCGCTCCCAGTAATTATATAAACCCGCTCTGTTGCTGCTTTTCACCTCACCGCTTCTCCTTCTACCTCCCTTTCCACTTCATCATTTCTTCTTCTACCTCCCTCTCGCCTTCTGACATCGGCGACGTTTCTTCTATCTCGCTTCGCCACCACATGCCGTTACGTTGTGCTTGCTGCTTGCTGGCCTTCCCTCCGACGTCACAACACTCTTAGACGGTCGTCGGACTTGGATCGTTCTTGGGGAATCCGTCTCTCGGTGCGTGTAACCTTGATCGTCACAGCGGCACGGATTACTGATATGCACCATCTACCATAGGTTTACCCCATCCCCGTCGCAGAGATGAGCCGCCGCCGACGCTCTCGCCAACGTTCAGAGTCCATTTGACTTTGGAGAGCACCAGCGCCGACGCTCCGCATACTCGCAACAAGGTTCCGTCCATAACCTTCCTGTCTTCCCCTGCCACGCAGCATCGGTTTGGCTGTCATCGAGATCAGAAAACGCCCGACCGCGTGGAGTTTTCCGATCATCGTTGTCACCCAGCCGCTCTGCCGCCTCAAGGAACTTCAAGTACGCCCTCCGATGCGGAGTCTGCCTTACTTCTCGACGCCAAGTCTTGACCTACCCGCGCCCAAGCGCGATACCCAGGGCCCTCTATACCCTTTCCTCCGGTGTCCCTGCCGCTATACCCTAGAATGCCTCTACGCCTTTCGTTCTATGCCACGCTCATTATGCCTTCCACTCTCTACGCCTATGCCTTCCACTCTGCGCCTATGCCTTCCACTCTAAACCTATGCCTTTCTCTCTATCTATGCCTCCAATATACCCCCTATGCCCCCTCCTTTTTATCTATGCCTTTCATATACCCC
>MU121364.1:0-14364 GCA_014904835.1 Paxillus ammoniavirescens
GTGTGCCTATCCCAATCCCCACCATCCAGCAGTTCCTTCCTCCTGCGTCTTTCAATCGACTACTCGAAGCTGCGTTCGATTCGCACGTGTCGAAACACCCCGAGGAGTTCAAATGCTGCAAGACGCCAGACTGCACACAACTCTATCGATCTGTCCGTCCAGGCGATCGCGCGAAATCGCTGAATTGTCCCTCCTGTTTCGCCTCTGTCTGCAACGCGTGTAACGAGGATGCACATGCACATGAAGGGCTCACCTGCGCTGAGAGCAGGATACGCAGAGACCCTGCAGAACAGGACCGTCTGAACGACGAGTGGATTGCCTCGCAAGGTGGACGCGTCAAGAAGTGCCCTCGATGCAGCGTGCTCATCGAGAAAACTCGAGGTTGCAACCATATGACGTGCCGGTAGGCGTTTCGTTTTTTCACCGACAGAACATCGTTGTTAACGGATAAATTTATAGCTGTGGCGCCCATATATGTTGGCGGTGTATGGGTACCTTCACTGAAGACATCATCTACAGACACATGCGCAGTGCCCACGGGACAATTCATGGCGACGAACCTGCTCCTCAAGTTAATTATGTCAACGACCCCATTCTGCATGCAGTCGATGTTGAAGAACAACGTGAACTTTTTCGACAAGCGGAGTTGCGTCTTCAGCGACTGGAACGGGATAGGACTCGACAGCCAGGGAACTGGGGTTGTACGATTATGTAACTAGGACGCACCAGCAGGCTCTGCTCAAGTGGGTGTATACGCACGATTTCTTGATGTATCACCATGGATCGAGTTGGTCAGAACGGGGGCCGAGGATCTCCCTATAGGCGGGTTACAGCATTTCCTATTCCACCTAGACAACGTCTGATTGAGAAACTATCCATGTTTCGCCCTCGTCGGATAGTGACACCAGGTTCTTGCCAGCGAATGCAGAGATGGTATATGTAAGATATCGGGAATCCCAACTTGCTATTGCCCGCTGTAACACATCCTGGATAGATGCGACGAGGTATGGGGAGACCCGAGGATCATCTCTTTTCACATGGGTGACATAAAAAGTAAACACCGAATATGAAGTTCACATGTATCTTGAGTGACGAACGCTGAACCGTGACCAAGCGTCCTTGAGCCGGCTAATGGCATTGCAGCTTCTTGCCAAGGGTTTGTTAGGCGCGGTGGGCCAAAACGGTTGCGTGTCATAGAATTTTACTCTACGGAGACTTTAGGGCCCTAGGCAGGGCGTAAAAAACATATAAACAGCCTCTCTTGTTAGTCTTTCAGCAGAGTTCCCATTTACACTAACCAAGTAATTCAATGTTCGCTCGTCTCACCGCTTTCATGCTCGCGCTGCTTGCCATCGCCAGCACCGCTGCGGCTTGCAAAACCGTATGCTGCACGAGTGCGCACCTTGTGAGTTCACCGTGGCCACAACTGGTCGTCCTTACGCATAATAACGACTCTCTGTGGCACTAGGCATCTGGTGACCAATGGGCGGGCTCCGGCTGCACGGCTACTTCGGCGACATGTGCACACACGAAGTTATGCTGCAGCACTCTTGTGAGTAGTGAAGTTCGTGTATACAGCGACTGGCTGACTTACGGGTTCTGTAGGCGGGCAATGCAGTCTCTAAATGCAAAAAGGAAACGTAATCTGATGAAGAGGTTGAGGCCTGAGAGAATAGTAAGAGTATCGCCAAAACTTGAAATATGTAGATCGGTGTAGACACTTGTCGCGGCAAGAAGGGTCGAAATCATGATACATGGCACTTACCACTATGTGATTCGAGGTGCAAGTAAACGTTAGCTATGGCCTCTACCGATGGCTCGACATTGCAATTCCGAGCCTGAGGGTAGTCTCGAACCATATGCTTATGGTCGCACTTTGGGGATCCTCCGGAGACCTACTCCTCTAGATGTTGCACCTGGGCAACACCAAAGCTTGAACGGTTCATCTGTATCATAAATGATCGTAAGCCACGTGCACAATGGCATCCGGAGAAGCTACCTTTGACGTCAGGAACCTGTCTGACCCTTGAAGGTTGGGTATGCGTGGTTTTCGGCAGACCTGAAGGGCCGGCGCGTCGGCTTCGTGATCGCCAATAACAGCGCGGAAGCTTACTTCCCGCTGACGTGACATCCTCGAGTGAGCAAGGGGGCTCGTCCCTCGTATATTCCAAGGGAAGATCGTCCCTTGTACATTCCAAGGGAAGCTCGTCCCTCGATCAGTCCAACTTCCAATGATTCTATCCGTAATCTCGTCTAGAATCAGGCAGAAAGACGGCAACTTTGATGTTAGCCTGCGACCAATGCGCGTCAGGTCCACCCCTACAGCAGGTAGCAAGGCCTGACGGGCGAGTGAGAAGTTGGTCATGTTTGGTGTCAAGTGCTCTCACTATAGGGCTCCGACAGGTGGGGTTTCTGGACGGGATGGGGAAGCAGAGGGAGAGGAAAGGGAGACGGTGAGCTAGAGAGCGGACTGTTTGCGGGCGCGCTGGGAATACCAGCTTTGGACGTAACGTCCGTTTAAACCGTTCGCTCAGCCAGCAAGTTTAACCAGCTTCGCGGGGAAGATGGAAGAGACGAGAGGCTCGGAGGCGATAAGGTGTTGTTTGAGGGGCAAAGCGCTTACGGCGGAAAGAACAACGTAGATGGTGGTGCAGCCTGTGGTTGGTGGGGTTGCGGAGGACATCGATAACTTGAAGGTCATTACTATTCTGATGATGCGCCAGAGGGTGGAGCCGCCTAAGAATTGAGGACAGGAAAAATCAAAAGTGTACTGGAGATAGACGATAGATGGGAGTGAGCACGTTTTCCGGCATCTACTGCATCATAGTTATTAGTTATGGCAGTACAATTACATCTCGCATTGCATGTACGGCTTGACAGGCTAAGTGCGCATGTGAGGCTGGGAGTCCTGGGACGGTCTGCGCCAACCACGACTACGCCAGCTGGATCTATCAAGTTCAAGTTACATAGCTGGGATGTCGTGGGTGATCGTTCGATGTCTCGGTGCGTCGAGATTAGAGGTTTCGGTCTTTCCAGCCAAGAAAGATACGCGACTTGAGGTAACAAGTTGAAGTTCCGAATGAGGCATGAGTCGATCGACTTTGGCTCTGTTTGGTGCTTCTCAGCAGTCCTCGACTCGGAAGCACTTTGTATAGCCTAGGTAGTACCGAGCCGTCCATTCGTCCCTATGCACTTCCTTCGTCGGCTGCTTGCCATCCTCCGAATTGTTAGCCGCGGATTCAATCGACTGATATTCTACCTCGCACTCAGGGTGCCATCGTGCTTGCGCAAAGCGTTCAGCCCTCTGAATTGCACATGTCAGACGCTTCACAGCAGGGACCACGGGGGGATCAAACCCCCCATTCCACCGACACTCACTACAATCACACCAGCTGCATTGATGTCGAGCAGTAAGATCAGCAAACCAGGATTGGATTCGGATAGCTGTTGGAGTTGAATTATCCACGCTTTTTAGGCAACTCAACTACCCAAACACGGTCCTTGGCACCACCTGGGAACAACCAAGTCTCAAACTCTTCGTCCACCTCGCAGTCGGCAGATGATGCCGACACACAGCTTTCCCAGAACCCGAGTCTGGCCCCGTCCTGCAAACCTTCCTTACCAGATCAAATGAAACGATACCGGCGGACTACATCGTTGTTTGTCTCTTCTTCTCTGCGCCTTCCTTTTATCTCACATAAAACATTGTTAGCCCGAAGAACTCTCCAAAAACAGGCTTGAAACCAGGGAAACAATCACTGGATAGGTGTGTCGTGCTGCTCCTTGCCCTGGGTGACCTGACGCCGTTTACCATCCAGGCCTGAAGTACCCGGATGGAGTTCCGAGGTGCATCCCGAAGGTGCACTATTCTATTGGCGGAAAGCAGAAAGCTGGGTACTTACTTGCGTGCTTCTATCGCACCGTCACTGGATCGCTGATGTCTCCTTAAGATGGTGCTGACTGATACTGATTTGACGGTAAACTCAAATCTCACTGAGGTTGACCGTTATGTGGAATCGATTTCGGGTGAAGCTAAAAAGTTCTCACTGCTCCCGAGTGACCCCCTCGTCCTTGTAGTTGAGCTGGCCAATGAAGACAGCAATAGAACAGCTTGGGCAACTGCGCAAGAATGCTTGTACTATTTCGTCGATCATGCGGAGAAGCTACTGTTTTGGGTCCAGGAGTACCCAAGGACAGCCATAAAAAATGATCTATGTCGTGGAGTAAAATGCGCAACTGAGAACAGCCATATCAGTGAGTCGTTAGCCTCTACTTTCTCTGTCACTCCCCTGAACCTCCTCAGAGTACGCCGTTGAAGCCCAATACTGGTTAGTCGGTTGTTCTGCATGAGACTCTGCCAACATCATGTGTCCTGAAACAGGATGCACTGCGAGAGATTCTCCAATATGGTACCAATGCGACCCAAATACCTGGACGACCTTCGTGAAACTCTTATTCATGCTAGTACCGGCACGTGCATTTGACCTGTAGACATCATCCAACACCTCACTATCACTTAGATACCATTCTGTCCGATACGTCTGTCGCCCCGTTTGCTCCGGACGATCTGTTGAAGATGCTTGGTGTGGTAAGTGCCATCGAAAGTGCGTTCGTGTGTTTCTTGGAACCTCCAATTCGTACTTAAATGACAAACAGGTAGCGTGGCCAGATCCAAACTAGACCCGCATTCGACAAGTGGCTTGGGATCATACCCACATTCGATAAGTGCCATCGGTATTACCAATCTCTTGCACTGCTGTGGGACTCTGACGGAAACTATCGAGCTCGCATGATGAAACTTTTTGGTATGTCCATGTGAAACACCATTGCTCAGACACTGACAATAGACAAGCGCATTCGAAATTTCTCAACTTCCATGGCCAACCCGGGGCCCGCCTCAACGCCGATCAATCAATCTACAACAAAAAACTTGCTAGCGAGGAAGGTTTCACTTCCCCGGTGTTCTATACTCTCAATATCCTGTTGCTCACTGCACCACGCAAGCACATGCGGACTCTTCGAGGTCTATATGTGGATCGCTTTGTCAACGGCTCCAGATGGAAAGGGTTCATTAGCGGCTTGAAAGACGAGTGGAACGGGTACACGGTTTTCGTGCGTATTCCGGGTTTCCTAGATTGCATTATGGAAGACACTTCAACTTGGGCTACTTGCAGTCAACTGTGATGCTGGCCGTCGATATAAGCTTTCTTGCTGTGCCTGGGGTCGTCAATGGGAGCTTTCAGATCTCTCAGACACCAACGGCGATAACCGTCTACATTTCAACTATCTTATCGCTGGGAACCCTTATTGTCTCTGTTCTTCTCGCCGACCAGATCCGGATGCGCGGGATAGAGTCTCTCAAGGAGGGGGTGAGCTTCCGCCTCCTTCGTTGCCTACCGGATACCACTGATTGCATACAGACGACTTACATGGCACGGATGACAAATACCGTTCTAGGAATAGAGGCAATGGCTGTGATGTACAGTCTTCCTTATGCCTTGCTCGTTTGGTCGTGAGTTGCCCTTTCCTGATCTTCCTCGTTGGTACCCAACGTTTCTCAAAACAGAATGTTGGCGTTTGGAGTTGCATTGTCGACGATGATGTTCAGTTCCCTGCACAAGGTTGCGCTGGTAGTGGTTGCTATATTTTTTGCAGTCGTCGTAGTTCTGGCATCGTGGCCAATCACGTGTGGTCGTGGACGCCATGCTGCCAAGAGTAGGGCTTCATTGCGTGGAGCCTTTGTCTAAATAGTGGTCGCATAAACATGTATAGTAACGCTGTCCCCATCCTCACCTAGGCCTCGTCTACCGCCACACGTCAATACAACTATCCCAGTTCCCCACGGCTACCAGCGTCTCCGCTGTTAGCGTCCCCAAAAACGGAGATCCCGCGTTGGTACAATGCCTGACAGCGGTAGTTTCAAGGACACCATACATATGAAGGGAATCTCGACAAGGATGTTGGAGGTCGTCGCAGATGCAGGACTATCAACCATCCGCCTCCATACAGGTCTCGTCCGAAAGATGCGATGCGGCTCATATACCTGAGACCTGAGATCGACCCTGTCGTGGGCGTGCACGAGTGCAGAAATCGAACTCCATTGGCCGACACGTTCCAGCGCAAACATGTAATCTTTATGCCATGAGACGACGCTACGGCAGCTGTGACACTCTTCGTCAGCGGCGTACGACATTCTTCGAGACCTCAGAGACTATCAAACCGTACCATTGAATGCGATCGCCAGTTAGGTCAGAGACGTACTCGAGGCAGGACAACAGTCACGCGATCAATGTCAAAATCAAACGACTGAATCCACAATCGTCCGTAATGACTGATGCATGACCATTCATGTCCTGGATGAGATGTGCTTGTGCGCCAACGATACCAATGAGAACCGTCGGGGTAACTCAGTGGCCCCAACTCACTGGAGACGAAGGAAAATCCGACCTCAGTACTTAGGCCAGCTCTCTTCCCACGGTGTCGCATTCTGTAATGGACTGTATAAGCCTGTGGAGTCCAGGAATGGAAATATGTGCACTGCCTCACGTGAACGGAACCTAATTTGTGTGACAGTCACAAGGGTGACTTACTGTCAAAGGGGACCTGCACGGTCGAAACACTTGCAGTACTATACATCCTGTCATCCTACATCAGAGGACAAGAATCATATACAATCTCTCTTTACCACCCCATTTTACCCCCGATCGACAACCATTCTCAGCCGACACGTTCCTCTGCCACTGGCAACATTATATACTTGCCTACTTCATATCCTATTTAACGACGCCTCAAGGCTAGTGGTGATTGGTCTGTACCATGGCTCCGATCAACCAAATTTCTCAGTGCAAGGGAGGGAACAAGAAAGCGCTCTTGATTGCAGTGAGGGACGTCGGCATCAAGGACTTCCCAGTACTTCATAATGTCCATCGGGACACCGTACTGTTGCAGCGTCTCCTCATCGGTGACTTCGGAATTCTATTCGGCACGCCGTAACTAAATGTCTGCATAGATGTATACGGGTACCCAGAGAACAATGTGGTAGTGATGATGGACAAGCAGTCAGTCCGGAAGGAACTCTGGCCTACCAAGGAGAACATTGTAAGCTATTTATGTGCAACAGGACCTGTCAATCTTACAATATCACAGAGGAAACAAGTTCGATTCTTGGTGCAAGGTGTTTCTCCTGAGGATCACCTCTTTTTTTACTGTTAGGCGCAATCTTCTCTTGAAGAATAGTTGTTGACATTTCGTTATTTGATAGACGCTGGTCATGGTGGTCAGGCGCACTCCAACCGGTACAGTGAAGCTGATGGGTTCGACGAGGGTAAGTTTTCTCTTCATTTCCGTTTCCCGACATCCAACTTATTATGACGTGGATCAGTTATCCTCACCTGCACCGGCAACCAGATAAAGGACAATGTAGGGCCTTCTGGACGTCGCTCTCTTGCATGTACAACTCACATATGAGTCTATTATGCAGAGGCTCAAGAAGTGGCTTGTCAATCCTCTCCCTAACGGCTGCAAGTTATTTGTCCGTGACTCAGATCTTCCCCCCCCCCACCCCCGACACCTTGCTGACCGCCATTGCACAGGTGCTGTGGGATTCGTGTCACTCGGTGACCATTCTCGGTAGGATATCCACTTCCGGTTTTGGCAGCCTCGCGCGAAGCTCATCGTATAAGAGACCTTGACCACCACATGTGCAACGATCCTGAACTTCAAGGACCTGAAGGCGAACGATCACCGAGGCGCTACCGTGAATCCCGCCCTCGTTTGGCATTCATGAAAAGTGTCGCTCGAGCCTCCTTGGTCCAACGTACACTTCCTCCCATCTCTATGTTCAAATGCGATGGGAAATGTGAACGACCCCTGGCAGAGGGCAAGGATCGTGCTCACGTGGTGAGTGACCACCTTACACGCACGTCTTAACGCTCATCCAAGTCTTTAGATTTCGTTGTCTGCTTGCAAAGACAATGAGGCGGCTTTTGCCGACGATCATGAGAATGGAACGGTTACAAAGGTAGGTTTCCTCACTTTCAACCGATGCTGAGCTCTGATCCCGGGGAAGTTTTTCGTTGACCATCTCCGTAAGCTCGTGTGCTTTGGTTTCGTCGCATGTTGATGTCTTTGGTTTCAAGGGGAAAACCCGCAACTGACACTGCTGCAATTGTTGACTGTCATCAGGTTGTCCCTTTGTTATGTCGAAGAAAGAAATTTACTTAACATAGACCATATCTTAGGAAACGTGTCGACGGGATATCCGAAGCGCACCAGGAATTGGATATGCAAACTAAGGTCCCGCTGCGAGACACTAATGACCCAGGAACCAGAGACAACGTGCGACCCGTCCGCCGGAACACAGAGCTTGACGTGCGCACTCTGGAAGATTTTTTGCGGGCTACTCGCAAGGGAGGTGTTTCGACCTCGAAGAAGCCAGGAGTGAGCCCCTTTACCTGGATTGTTGAAACTGGAGGCTGACATGTAGTCTATCTATCCTTCCGGATAGTACACCAGTCATTACAGATTGGTAAGTCGCGCTGTGATCTTCTTGATCTTCTCTTACACTGTCATGACATTGACAGGACCTGAATGAACTCGTCGACCTTTGATGGTCACCAGACCTAAGGGGCACCACTTGTGTTACTACATATCTTCGTATCGGTCACGGTAGACAAGGGGAACGTGATTACATGAACCAGATCCTACTTTATGATGTACTGTTGTAAATACTGAGGTACTGATGCGTGATGTCCGGGCATATGTACAACAAAATGTAATGAAACACCTGCGCACAGGGACCAAACGGGGACGACTTTATTCCGATAGGCTGTGTAGCCCGGATAAGGGAAACGGAAAGGAGAATGTAACTCGAGTGAAAAGTTTCGACAAGATTCACGAAATCTAGTCAAACAATGCTCTCAGGCATTTTACCTCATCGGAGGACCGCATCCCAGAGATAGAATCTATACATAAGGATATCAATATTGTGTGGTAGGGACTACACAGTGGAGGGGGGAAACGGTGCTAAGGTCACAACGGTAGTTGACGGTGGAGGTTTGCTGGGTGTGACCATGGAGGATAACACGTGAGTAGAAGGTGTGGGCTTTGGAGACCCGTGTGGTGATACCGTCGCAGTCACAGGGATGGCGGACGGGGCTCAGGACGGATCCGGGGCAACCATTTCGAAGCTTTGCGGTAGGGTGTGTACCACAGTGTTGCCAGTCAGGGCTGAGGGTGGGTCCGTTCCTGTAGCTGGAGGTTCAGTTGGTCCCTCGTCCTCATCCTCTTTTTCAGGTTGTCGACAGAAAAAGACAATGTATATGAGCTTCTTCATGGGCGTCCACACGATAGGTTCAATGAAGTACCACAACTAGAATCATCATATGTAAGATGATGTCAAATGTTGTTATATCGTTGAACGAACCGGTCTATCTTGGCCCGCTGCCACCTCTACGAGATCGCCTGTCCCTCTCACAGGTGGTCCGCGAGCGAAAAAGTTGGCGAAGCTGTCTTTGACGCTGTTGAAGACGCGTTGGGGCAGCGACGGCGCATGCTGATCAGGATGCGTGACAGGTAGATGTATCTGTGACATGACGTCTTAGTTGAAGGCGTGCAGGGAGCGTGTAAGTACGCACGTCCGGGTTGGACCAAAAGCCGTCGATTCCGCCTGCGTTGCTTCGCGACGGCCCTGGTCGAGGAATTGCTGGTTGCTGTTCAACAGTCGTCAGTGATTTGGGGAAGTTACGAGGATTCGTGTACATACGTCGAGGAAGGACGACGATGATTGTGCTTGTAACTGGGTGAGTCGTTAGTTTGTTGGGGTAAAAGTCTGTACGAAAAAAAATAACTTCACCTGAGGGCCTTCGATGGTGGGGGCTGCCCATAAGTAGACCTTCTTGTCGTCGGATACCGTCGCAATGAACCGCCCTGAAGGCGTGTAAGCAATCCCACTGACATCTTGGTTGTGTTCCAATGCAGCAACCTGCGTGCCCGTGGAGACATCAAACACGAAAGCAGTTTTCTTCTCGTCTTGCCAAGTCACCACATGAATTCCTGTGGGTGAGGCTGCGACTGCGATCCAACGGTGCGGGTCGTGCGCCTTCCAAGTGCGTAGCTGTTGCCCATTGCGAGAGTTCCACATGGTGACTTCGCCCATACGTCCCCCGGTGATGTGTGCACCATCGGCAGTCCAAGCAAGCGAGGCGACGTCCGAGTCTCTAATAGAGAGAATCCCGGTCCCTGTTTCGGCGTCCCATATTTGAACGCTTTCTGCCCCGGAAGCGATCCTGTCACCACTTGGGGAGTAGCAAACACAACAGACAGTCCCATAGCACTCGATTGGCTCGAATGCCAGTGAACCACCCGTCTCCGAGTCAAGCAACCACACCCGCACAGTCGCATCGGAGGACCCGGACGCAACTCTGCTTGAATCTGGTGAGAACCCCACCGAAAACACGTGACCCTCGTGACCCTCGAGGACGTGCATGACCTCTCCCGATTCCCCATCCCATATTCGCACCGTTTCATCCAAACTACCACTAACCACCATCTTCCCATCCCGAGACACGTCTACATCCCACACCGCATCAGAGTGACCCCTCAATACCTCCACTGCTCCCGTCTTCTGATCCCATATCCGAAGTGTGTTGTCATTCGAGCCACTGACTAGCTTATCTTCATGTGGGTAGAAGCACGCACAATTAACCCAGTGTTCGTGGCCCTCGAATACCTGCACAGGAACTCGGCGTCTTGCGTTCTCCGAAGACACCGACTGAGACGAGGATGACGAAGCGACGGATGGATCACGAGCAAGCTCTAGAGACACTGAACGAGACGAGGTGTGCATGTCGACAGATGGAAGGCCAACCGGGCGGTCACGGTGGTAAGCGCTGAATGTGGTCGAGGTGTCGGACTGTGTTGTTGGATGACAGGATGGGGAAATCGATGCTTTGGGTGAGTTCGTCACAATAGTTGTTTCTTGTGTAAGCATCTCGTGCTTATCAGACACCATGTAGGTTTAACCCCTCGTGTCATTTATGCTAGACGCCCGCACGGCTTTCTTGCGACATTCTCGGCATCGTTCTGAACCGCCTTCTATGCCCCGATCGTCATGTTCACGAGTTTTTTCTCTTCCATCATGGCCACTGATCCCAGACAATGTTGCAACACCCCCACCAAACCGAATTAATGATAGCGAACCACAGACTAGGTCACCTTTCTGGAGAAGCGCCCTTTGGCACTATGACCTAATTTGTCATCGAACGTCGCCGCAACCCACTTCTCGAACGTTCGACAGCAGAAGAAGCGCGACACTCTTGCGCAAAATAACCCGGAGGGTACGTGCCCCGTAGCCGACTGTTCTCCTTTCATTCTCTAAAGTTTGTTTCAGTCGTCGAGCGCCTTGATTATTATACCATGTCCCCCTAATCCGTCTCGCCGACTACTGGCAAACTTCAGGCAATAACGGTTACGAGGCAGGAAGGACTTCAAGCGACAATTCGCCTTAGCTCAGGGCGTCATTTCTCAGTGGCCGGGGGTGGTTTTCAGGTTTTCTTGAAGCAGCGGGACCACCGAATTGGATGGGAGAGCCGTATGTTCAAAGGATTTGCTGGGACTGCCGTCCCAAGCCGTTCGCTCGTGGTTCATACAGCAACTCATTTACCACCTGCTGACCCGTCGTTCGATGTCTCGGTGCGTTCAGGGTGTGGTTTTGAGAGACGACAAGCGTTGAGCTGTGTGTGCACAGACGATCTATCGATGGGGTACACACGCCTTTACCACTGTGGGGATCCGCCTGTTGCATATAGTATCCCAGGTTCCCCTATCGTACTCCTTTCAGCTAAATTCTGATCCCGGTAGGAGCTTCGACGCTCTAGGCGCCCTGCTGCGCAGTTTTTGCGGCTTCGAATGCGGCTGTACTAACGGCACGCGTTGGACGTGCCTCATGCCTATTGCGTTTTCAGTAACTATGCACTTATAATTAAGAAGCTGTAGAGGAAAGGCAACCTTTCTTCAAACTCATCATGAACACCAACTCTCGAGCCCAGAATCACAAGCCGGGACCATGTCGTCTGTACATCCAAGGCAATTGTCGCTTTGGTACCAAGTGCAGGTTCAGCCACGACGTACTTGTGCAGGTAAGCTATTCCTGTGCCCGGCGCTAAACCTTGAATCCACCAACCGCACTGACCTCTCTCACCAGAACTGCGATTCTATACTGCCAGATCACCCCTCGACCTCTACCAGTGGCTCAGCCGACGGCTCCTCTGACGCTCGTCCCAGACCCAAGCGTGGAGAGCCTCCCTGCCGGGCTTGGAAGGCTGGGACTTGCATCAGAGGTTCGAAATGTCGCTTTAGCCACGATGTTGAGGTGCGTCCCCTCTTTCTCTCCCAGGACCCTAGGTCGCCAATGAGCGATCGCAGAAACAAGAACCAGAGCGTCCCAGGACGACTAATCAGGAGGTCGATAGGGAATCATCAAGTCCGATATCACCTCAGATGGAAGCAGGTCCTCCCTCTGCACTTCGAACTGAGAAACCCTCTGAACAAACCCGACTTGGCCAAGACCCTCGATCCGAAGATCGGACTTGTCGTTATTGGAAATCAGGGACCTGTAGACGTGGGGATAATTGCCAGTTTAGTCATGGCCACGAGGTCAGTATGTCATTGGTACGACGAGCCAGCATCATGATTTAGATTGACTTCATTCTCCAGAGTCGCGCTCGACTAGAGGCTGAGCGTGCTCAAGCGCAAGAAAGGGATGCTGCTGCTGAGCGCGCCCGTGAGCGTGCCCAAGCGCAAGAGAGGGATGCTGCTGCCGAGCGTGCCCGGGAGCATGCCCGGGAGCGTGCCCGTGAGCATGCCCGCGAGATTGCCAAAGAAGAAGCAGCCAAGACCATCACCCAGGTCGTTCTCGGCTCCATCGTTACATACAGCGCAGGGCTCAACATTCCAAGCCTGATCGCGGGCTTCGAGACGTGCACCTTGCATGTCAAGAATCTTCCTTTCGGCGTGAGCGAGGGTGAAGTCCGTGCTCTGTTCGTGTCGCACGGCATGGACATCGAGCGTTTTCATGTCATTGATATCAAGAAAGTCTTTGGTGAGAAACTCGAGGCACGGATTGTCTCCGACGCCGAGGCCGGGCGAGCTCTCGCGTCGCGTCTAGATGGTTACGAGTTCAGAGACGACACACTCTCAGTTGACGTGTCGGCCAGCAATACCCTCGAGGGTATGAGTGCTGCAGCAACTCGAGACACAGATGTCCTTACGATATCCTGGCGTTCTCCATCCGTGCGTTATGTCGCCGAATATATCGACATCGAGGCTGCCCAAGGAAAGGTCCCAGAACTCAACAACAAGATGTATTCGGGTCGTCGTGTCAAAGTAGAAATGAACACACAGCCTCCGGGTCGCTTCCTACCCAACTTTAATCTGAACGCGATCAAGATCAGCAATCTGTCACATTCCGTCACCGACGGAGAGGTTATGGCCTTCACTGGGTCCTCGTCCGTGAGGCGATTGGGAGCCAGAGGTTTTGTCGGCATGCCCGATGCGCAAGTAACTCGCCGTGTTCGTGACGATATCGAGGAGGCGGTCCCAATCGGACTACAACAATTCGACCCACCTGGTACACCCGATGCGAATGGCGTCGTTTTCGTTCGCGCCCACTTCTCCTCATGGGATGATGCCCATGTTGCTCTCACAAGCCTCGAGGGCAAGCGGTACGGTAACCCACAACCCGTGTGGCTCCGACTCCCCGACCCCATGCACTTCACAATCATCATTCCGTCTGAGCAATACAAAGCCCAGAAGGCACAGTGGGGTGACCTTCTCAGCTCGATCAAGGACAGGAAGGCGTGCATGTTGAACGTGCACGACGTCGGGAACATCGTCCGTATCCGCCTCGCTGGATCAGCCAAGGAAGCCATGGGGGCGATGAAAGTCAGGGTGGAAAACCTTGCGAGGGGTGAGATGGTGGAGGGATGGCACCGGTCCTTGGGATTTTCGAATAACCCGTTCCTTCGTCGGGTCTTTGTCGAAGCCGGAGCCTACGTGCGTGCAGACTGGAGACGGCAATCCTTGAAGGTGTACGGGGCGGCCAGAGCAGTCGATCAAGCTCGGGATATGATCAAGACTGAGCTGGAGAGACTCGCGTCCTTGGATTACACCGTCACCCTCAAGAAACATTCAATTGGCTTCTTTGTGAGAGAAGGGATACCGCAGTTGAAAGAGACCCTTGGCGAAAATAACGTCAGATTCGCCCCGTCCTCCGGGAAAATCACTGTTACAGGAGGCGAGGAAGCGCGGCATGCACTAGACGGCTTGATCACGCTCTCTCTCAAAGGCGATCGTGCCCTCCTTGGT
>MU121365.1:0-14316 GCA_014904835.1 Paxillus ammoniavirescens
TTCCTGGTGAACTGCAACTGCGCTTTGCTAGCCTGTAGGACAAGGTGATACAATGCATTAACAAATCACGCCCATCGCAAAACAAGAACAGAGTCGACTCTGACTTACCTCCAGATAGGTCAACGCCCCGATGAGCTCTCCCTCTCCTCTACCCATCTCAACTTGTTTCTCGAACCACGTAATCGCAACCTCGATCTCGCTCTGTTGGAGTGCGAGCTGTGCCAAGGTCGCGACTGCGGGCTCGCACGAAGGGTCCAGGACAAGGGCTTCGCGACAGAGAGCTTCTGCACCCGAGAGGTCTTGACGCCATTGGAAAAGTGCAAGAGCTTTGTTGACGAGGGGTAGAGGGTTTTGAGGGAAGCTAAAAATTGGACAACACGTTCTCAGCATCGAAGAAAGGGCAAAAAGCGTGATCAACTTACTTGGCTCTCTCCAGTTCGATGGCCCTGTCGAACTTCTCGACGGCATCTTGGAACCGTTGTTGATCTAATAAAAGTTCACCACTGCGTCGCGAACATTGTCAACTCCTAGGCACCCGCGTGACGAATTGGCTGAAAACTTACTAGTAATTGCAGACCTCTCCCCGCGAAGGAAACGCCGTCATGGTCCGTCTGAAAGTGGCCATGCTGTTCGCAATGTTACCCATCTTGTACTGTGCAACGGCAAGCTGGATGTGCGAGAACACGAATGTCGAATCGAGCTCGCTCGACTTCGTATAGTTGGTTGCGGCAGCGGAGAAGTCGTTCGTAATGAAATAGACTAGGGGCATGAGGGTCAGGATCGAACAGGAAGGCGAAACATGTCAAACAAACGTACCCTGCCCGCGGTGGTAGTAGACATCAGGATCGTCCTCTTTGATCTGGATAGCATCTTCAAAGGACTTCAGTGCTTGAATGTTATCGCCCTCCTCCATGTGCACACTCGCAAGCTTGACTAGTGATTGCGTTAATGAAGGGTTCAGGGTAAGAGACTCGAGGAGGTCAGCTTTAGCTCCCGAGACATCGGCGGTTAGGAACCTGCAGAACAACGAGAAAACAAGCACAGGATCATAAATTTGAGACACATCAATCAATGATTACTTGACCGACGTACTTGAACGTTCCCCTCAAGTTCAGTGCCTCGGCGCGTCCTACATCCCACGATACACCCTGGTCAAGGGCGTCGTTGACGAGCGTGAGAGCATGCGCGTAGTCTGCTGCGTCGAGCGCTTCGAGGGCAAGCAAGAGAGTTTGGTCGCCTTGTGATGGGGTCTCGGGCAATGTAGGGTGTGGGCCTGATTTATATCTTCCTTGTCAATTCACCGATCGTATACAAGGGTCTGGAACTCACGTTTCCGGAAAGCAGCGAAATAGGCCGAGATGAATGTTTGCGAGGGCAAACGAGGTTCTCGGGTCTGTTCATACAACGTAATAGAGAACATTATGCTGAGGAAAGAGTTAGTGCGAAAAGGGAAAGTTACCCACAGCCAAAATTGTGTGTGCCCTATCTGTCGCCAGCTTCTTCAATACGCGCTCTACTGCCTGTGCAGCTGCCTCGTTTTGGAACTTTTCAAGGATCGTCGCGGCAGTGAAATCTGCATGTGTTGGCACAGTGAGCATGATGTGCTCACTTATTTGGGTAACGAGAGGACGGGAATATAGGTATAAAGTCGGTTTTGGAGGGAGAGCGAAGGATAGATCGTTTCCAATGAAATATTGTGACCGGGGGAATGGAGGCCAAGGCATAGCAAAGGACTTAATAACACACCTCTCAAAGATTCCTCGTACCGGGTCAAGGATTCAAGTGCATTAGCGCGTCTGTTGAGAGCCTTGACGTAATTTGGGTCCTGGCGGAGTGCATCGTCACAGTCTGCAACGACTCGCTCAAACTGCGGGGGTGACATGTTCATGAAGCCTTCAAGCGACCACGGTTCACATTGACGCAGGGGAAAATAAATAATTTAGTGGTGGGAACAAATAGATCAGTAAATTGGCGCTGGATGTCGGGAGAAACCAAACTACAAGGGACAGACACTCACAGGCTGCTCGGTTGCTGAAGAACACGGGTTCAGGCCGAGGAGATACTTCGATGGCCTGCGTATAAAAGTCGGCTGCTTGTTCGAACTTACGTGTCTGGTACAGGTTGTTACCACGAGACTTGAGGGTCCCAGCAACTTTTATGCGCTCCTACACAGAGAAAAGAGTGAGCTGTATGCCCAAAGGACCTTGAGCAGTATGGGAAAGAGACCAACATCAACGGGCATAGCAGCTATCTGCTCGATGGACAGTCGGACGTGTTCTGTTCGCACGCCAGTAAGGTTAGAAAATCCTAACATTGCATGTCAAGAATCTATCACGCACCGTCGATTTCATCCACCTTGGGCTTGATCTCTTCCAGGATGGGTCCATCAGAGTCACGAACAGTCTTTTTCTTCTTGGAGGCACCCGACTTTTCCTTTTTCTTATCCTTGGATCTGCTCTTGTCAGATCCAGGTCTTGACGACGAAGAAGAGGAGGCGTAGTAGACCGCGCCGGCAGCAATGACAGCTGCTGCAGTACCAACAAGAATGGCGCGCTTGTTTTCCGACACAAATTCCTGGAGGCGGTCCAAGTAGCTCGGCGAAGCGTCTGCGGGGAGAACTTGAGTAGGAGCCATCGGAAAAATATATTCCAAGTTGTTGTTGAAGACGAGCTAACAGAAGGGAAGGGACAGCAGCTGGCGCAGTTCGCGGAAAGTCGGCACACAAGCCAAAAAAACGTTGAGAACGGCAAGCCAAATTTTCTGTAAAGTCAAGGCATACGTGGGAATATTACGTCACGGCGGTCGTGTCACCCAAACTTGAGCGCCTTTAATCTTACCTGACTTTTACACCAGTCACAAGCTCAAATGGCATGTTATCTAGGTCGATGACAACAGACGGGTGCATACTTCCTGGTGCATAACTTGCTAATTTGGCGCTCTCAGATGATTATCTAGTCACATGAATATGTCGCGCCTACTGCTGGGTAACTTTCACCCTTGGTGTCTATTCAAACCACGGAAGTACTATCAGCGACGACCAGTAAGCAAACCAAATCGGTAGTTACATCGTGCGGTATGTTCACATTGCAATGGTGCGTGCCCCTCGTCCGTGGTCCATGCCACTTACCTGTGATGTGTTCACCAAGAGTACTCATCACTGACAGGCTCCTGACTCGGAGGGGTGACAGTTGACGGTCGCCAGAATAACCCCGAATACGCCAGGCACATGGGCTCCGATCGACAACTTTATAACCGGAAAAGTTGAAGGCTGAAGTCACACATGTCCCTCCGGCAGACCGCCTTCTTGTCCGCGCTCCGTTTTATGCAAACCCCGCGATGATCTCGAGTCAGCTTGACGGCAAGGCGAGATTAGACCTAGTGATTACGGGTTGATGTGAAGAGGTCTACCCCTCAATATCATGATGACTCCCAATTGGGTGCATGTGTACAATAGATTGTAAGAAATACTCGTTAGAACATATCTGTAAGAAAAACGAGCGTGCGCTCGGGTATGCGTTACCATCATACATCCAAGACCCGCCTCATTCAAAGGGGTGTCACCTCTCCCTCTATCACCAACCAATTATCAATCAACATCCACATCCACCATATTCTTCTTCGCCCGTTCCCGTCCCTGCCGCAGCAGCGCTCAAATCAATAGTCCCCGGCATCCCATCTCCACCACCCGTACTCCCGCTTCCCCGCCCACTGTTAGTAGCCACCGATTCGGGGGTGACCGGTGCCCACAACTCGGGGGTGTCTAAAATCCTCTTGACGAGATCCTCGAACACTTCACACACGCCGACTGCTGTTTTTGCGGATGCTTCGAGAAAGAGGGCGCCTTGACGCGCTGCGAAGGCGGCTGCTTCGGGGGTTGCTACTTGGCGGGAGTGTTCCTGTGGGCGGTGTGGGTTAGAATTTGGAGTTCATATATTTTTATATTAGAGCTTAGGCACGAGATTGGGTGGGGAGTGTCGACTGGGTCACTCCGAACGTGAGAAAAGGATATCGAGTCGTTTCGAGGAAGAGACAGAGAGAGGAGGGATCGAGAATAACGATAAAGTATTATGATGATGACATACCTTGTCTAGTTTGTTACCGACGATGATCTTGGGCACCGTCGTTGAGACGTAGGTATCGATTTCTGTGAACCATTTGGGAAGGGCATCAAAGGTTTCTCGGTTGGCGACGTCATATACTGTTGTGCAATTCATTCGTGCAATGGTTCGTCATCGAGTTCGTGACCGATGGATGGAAGACGGAAGTAAGACAAAGCGCAAGATAATCCAAGATCGCGAGGGAAAAGGATGATCCAGAAGGACCGAGGCAACACAGGACCAGGTGAACCAACAAAGGCAGATGTGGAGTGCGAAACACAGAAGAAATGAGCCTCGGAGATCAAGCGGAGAGACATTTAGGCAGAGTGCTTTACTCACCCAGAATAATCCCTTGGGCACCACGATAGTATGCCGAGGTGATGGTTCGGAAACGCTCTTGTCCTGCTGTATCCTAGGGATGACTGTGTATTAGCTTTGCGGGACTCAGAAGGTGAAGGGAGCGCGGGACGGGGAGGGTGGAAGATGATGAACAACGCATAAAGACGACTGACCCATATGCTAAGCTTCACTCTCCGCCCGTTTACTTCCATCTTGTGGACCTATCATGTCATACATCATCAATATCTTTATCTTACTGCATCCCGGATCTTCGCGGGGAGGGTCCGAGGCAATAATGGAGACACCGAGAAATAAGTGGTGACAGTGGCGTCAAGATGCTGAACTCCATCGGTCACTCTCGTTACATGTCAGAGTCCGGGTTGCTTTGCTTCAACCCATCCCGCAGCTCCCATGCAGACAAAGCCGCCTGCCAACACGGCGGGCGTCTTCAATAAGTAGCACAGCGATTCTCCCAGCTCTGCCCATCTCAAGGCCTACACCCAAAGCCACCTAACACTAGCATCCAAACCACGCAGTACAACGCCACACCATAAATGACCAACCCTCCGACATATGTCAACCGACCAACGTCCGAACTCACCCTGAAATCAACCCCAATAGTGGCAGTAGCCTCGTCCTCCGGTATCCACGCTTCATCAGAGAACCTCAATAAAAGACTGCTTTTGCCTACGGAGGCATTGCCAATGAGGAGGAGCTTGACGTTGACGGGGGTGGACGAGGAAGTGTAGGAGGATCCAGATGACGGTGCCATTTTGAGGGGTGGCATCTTTGATCTTGAAGGCGAGTACCCGTTCGTCGGATGTTTCGTTGACAAGAGAAGAACTTCAGGCGGAAGGAAGGGAAGATAGCCTGTTGTCTCAGTGTGGGGGGTTGGAGAACTGCCTCACTTACTCCGTGCGCCAAATATCGCAATCGGGTAATTGCCCCTATTGATCATGGCAGTCTTCGAACTGCACCAAGGTTGTAGTTTTACTACTAGTACAATATCGACAATACACGTGCGCAAAAACGATGGAGAGCGTCAATATTTGATTGAACGCGTTGCGAACGACAACAAGTTGAGGAGTACAATAAATATGCAGGCTATCAAGCTAGTGTATCAAATTGCCTACTACAGCCCGATGCGGCTGCAAAGTGTCTAATGGGACCAAGAAAATCGGTATCCACCCTGGCGTGCTAAAGGGAACCGCGAGGTGCAGGGAGATTTGCTTGCTTGGTTTGCGATCTTGGGGTCCATGCCGTGACCCTTTTAAGCGTAGTTTTTTCTACTGATAGATGAAGTTGTACCGGGAGAGTAGGTGTGGGATGGCGGAGAGCTGGGGACCGTATCTGAAACGGGCGAGTAATTTAATCTAGCATATAATACATGCACGGTATACTGTATTAGTACATACCGAGCGGCATTATCGTAGAGCTCGAAGAGAGGAATTGCGAGAAGTTTCATGTTTTTTGGGACAGCCAAGACCTCTATGGGTTGGTTGAGTGACGACTTGAAGAGATTGTTACGAGGAAGGGAGATACGTACTGCGTTCGGGCATCTGTACCAGAAAGAGCTTCTTGCACTCCTTTGGTTTGGTTATATGCGCGGGAACAAATGGATACTGAAAGATATTCCAGGCACAAACGTCGAGTAAACTTGGAACCATACCAACGCACCATGAACGTCTCGAAATTTGGTCTCCACCACTGAGCGAGACAATCGCCAATTTCCCATTCGTTGTCGACACCATGGGACGCGTTGAACTGTTTGGACTCTGACGGGGGAGCGAGACGCTCATCCAATCTGCGCTTGAGGCCGTCGACGTCGTCCTCGCCTGGTTTGAGGTAGTCGCCTGGGCTAGCAATGTGTGAGATCAATCGCATGGTTTTTCTTATGTGAAAAGAAGGATGCAAGGTGTATACTTACAGCTTAAAGAACGCGTTTGCGATCTGAAGCATGAGAATGTGGGGATGGCCGTGATCATGTACGACTAGGATACCCTCGACGGTGCGACGCATGCCAAAGTCCTCATAGTTATTTTGGAGACGTTGAAGACGCGCGGAGACAGAGGGGTCTTCTTCGGGCTGGGCTTCTTTCGTGCTATGGTTACGATGGTGCAAGGGTTCGCGTCAGTCAGGTGGGATATGGCGTGGTTGAATAGAAGGTCGGAAGGATTACCTGAAGGTGAAGTTTGAGAGTGGATAGCTGGCGGAGTTGTTAGTTTTGAGGATAGTGAGTAGTGGGAGAGACGCACAGTAATATTGTGTTTGACATCGTGGTTGAGCTTGAGCTAGACAACTACTACTAAGTGCTACGCCCAATATGATGTGACACTCTGTGACGCTGTGTGACCCCGTGACTTGGGCGATACCGCTAAAGAGATAACGGCGAATGATCTTTCTTGAAAAGGAGCGAGCTTCTGCCTGACGCCTTACTGAATTGTCAGTGTTGACATCTTCGTATCGACACCTTACTGAGTGAAGATTGCTACACGACTTGCATGGTATAAAACTCGATATGCATCAAGCAAATATGCAGGCCCCTAGACCACACAGACAGACTAGCAGTCCCTTTCAATTCAATACTCTTCGCGTTGCTCTTATGTCACTAGTCTCGAGCAGGAACGCGTCTCCTGCCCCAGACAATGACGACGAAGGCGACGCACACGACCGCCGCCGTGATTTTACACACCTGCCAATGACCGTCTCACCGTCTCAGGATGAGTCTGTCCTGCACAGAGCCGGGTATGTCCTATTTCGTCTTATGCATAGGTCTCACCTCACCTCCTATCATTACATTTGCTAAATATTTCCGCCATTCAATGTCCATGTCAGTCTGCTACAACCTAGGAGTTATGTCTCGTCGGGTTCTTCACATCCCTCTATACATCTGCATTCTCAGGGTGACATACGCGCAAGCACTGTACAGCTTTCGAATATGCCTTTAGCCACTTCGCCTTCTCCTCCACCCCTACAGCTACTTGGCCAACCCCCCGAAACTTCTCATTCTCATTCGCCCCGTCGTTCCCCTGCTCCTGCCACTCAAGTTCCACCCGAACCTTCTTCCGAACGTGCGCTCCACAGTGACCATAACTGCAACTCCGTAACCATAACACAAGCCAACGATGACATTGCCACATTTGTGGCTTCCCCATCTCCATTCCAATCTCGTGACTCTTTCATCTTCCCAAGTAATACAAACGAAGTCCAAGGTGACATCCATGAAGTAAACCCCCTAACCAATCAAATGGGTCCTCCATCCCCTTTTAAACATACATCTTACACATTACCATCAGCGTCGTTTGCACCCTCATCTTTCTTCACCAAAGGCAGCCCCCGCTCTTCCATGGTTTCCGACGCAGAAACAGATGTTGACGAGGACCTGTCATTGTCTGCCTACACCTCTGACTCTGCACCCGCTGCCAGCACGAATACAGTTCCAGGTCCAGTAGGGGCGACTACGCCTCGCGGAAGACACCTCCCGCCTGTTGCACCCTCCGCTCTCTCTGTCCTCCTCGCACGTCAAGTGGGTAAAGAGACTAACGCGGGTACCAGTAGCGCGGGGGATGGGGCGGGAAAAGACGAACGTGCCCCTGCTGGTGGAAGCGGACCCGACCAGTGGCGGGAGTCTGAAAATCCCACTTCTCCTACCTCATTAACCCCTACCGACACACGTCTGAACAGAGGTTTTTTCTCGCTTTTGGTTACCAGTACGCCGCCCCATCACTCGGGATCCGGACCTTCACCTCCGATAACTTCGGACGCAGAAACTGACACAGAGGTTGGATCACAAGCACACCGATTACCTACATCAGAAGTCTTCTTGGACGAAACAACGCCATTACTGGCGCATCACGGTAACCCACGCCCCCCTGCCAACGGCAATAGCATCCCCCAAGCGATTCTCCCACAGAACGGACATGTCACAGGGCCAGAAGATCGACACCCAAAGGACGGCCCCTTCTCGTTCCTGACCAAGCCAGCCGAGTCATTGTATCGCGTTCTAGACCCGACCCTGGCAAGGAAGGCGGTCCGAGCGGTGCCTGCTGTCGTGTTGGGCACGTTGTTGAATGTTCTGGATGGGATCTCTTGTACGTGTTTCTCCTTTCCTTCTTCTTGCCTCGGCTCTCCGTTCCCTGTTGTGTGCACTCCGCGTTTTGTGTGAATTGAATGGGTATAGATCGGGGAATGAATAAGGAGATGTACGAAATCAAATGAATGGAATAGACCGCTGACTGGTACGTGGATTGATTGATTAGATGGCATGATCATATTTCCCGTAACGGGCGTCTTTGCAAAATTGGGAGGTGCGGGTGTATCGATGTTTTTTGTCTCGTGAGTGATGATTTCGTTTCTGTGTTACGTCCTGGTCACCCCACAGCGAAACATGCGGACTTGCGCTGACTTGCGTTTATCATGCAGTACGGTCGTCGCACAGCTTGTGTATACGTTTGGAGGAAGCAGTTTTGCGGGTGCGAATGGTAGTATGATGATCGAGGTCGTGGTACGTTTCCTATTTTGTCCACTTCTCCCCGTGGCGTTTAATTAAGTTACGTTTTACTTTTTTGAATCTCCTTACGGTTAATTCGCCACTCGATTTCCCATCTACCATCAACATCGATGACGTTTTATCAAACGCCCTACATACCCATTCGGACTCTCGCGCAATCCTGACGCCACATATACCCGCGATTCATCTTGCAGCCCTTCTTTCACATTCTCGCATCAAGCATTGCACGTGACATCATTGGCGACGATTGGAGTGGAAGTGGTGATCATGAACTGTCCAAGGAGGTGATAGCGACGACACTCGTGGCGTTTGCATTGTCCAGTCTGATCACCGGTGAGTCATTGTTATTTGGCAGATTTGCTCTTTTTCTTTTGGTTTGGAGAGGGACTATACTTTCTTGCAAGTGCGTCTTGATCGGTGATGGTGATGGGCGAGACTGCACTTTTTTTAAACTACAATTCTCTGATTTCAAATGAGTGGTCTCGTTAGAAAATCTGATCTCTTGTCCTTTGGAACAGGGCTCACCTTCTTCCTTCTTGGATACCTTCGTATGGGCGTCCTCATTGGGTTTTTCCCGAGACATATTCTTGTCGGGTAAGCACCGTTCCTTCTGTGCCAGCAGTACCCTGCCGCGTGACATGCCACTGAATCTGTGATCTGTATTGCAGTTGTATAGGCGGCGTTGGGATATTCTTGATTCTTACAGGGTGAGTTCCGTCATTTGCGGTCAACTGAATTGTCTCGAGTCTCATGATCACCCTTGTTCCTCAAACGTCCCTCTGATTGCACCTCGCTATTTCCCGATTTCCATACCTTTGATCCCCGTTACCCCACATTCTCATCTCCGCCGTGCGCCCCATAGTCTCACAGTCAGCACGCGTCTACCCTCCGATGCTCTCGATCCACCCACTTTCGAGATCATCCAGTACTTCGCCCGCGATGCACATGCACTCGCTCAATGGATCCCACCACTTGCGCTCGCGGTACTCCTGAGGGTCATCACAGCAAGATGCAAGCATCAATTATTGTTCCCCATCTGTGAGTCGTCACTACGCCCATCATTCCGTTCGCTCCCGCTGACGCATGGTAATTGACTTTTGACCCCTTGTTGTGCGATTGGGCGCTGGCATGACAGATTTCTTGATCATACCAATTGTCTTCTACATCGTCATTGCAGCTGCCCAACTCGATCTTGACGTGCTCAGGAGGGATGGTTGGCTCTTCGAGGCTGCGCAGAATACAGGTGGGGTTGATAAGTGGTATGCGTTTTATACCTACTATGGTGAGTTCGGGGATTAGTTGCCGGTGTGGGTTGCATCGCTGATCGCTGATCGCTGACTCACGTCCTGTTTGGCATGCTATTAATAATTTCAAGATTGGAACGCGATTAGGTGGACTCCCATATGGGCAACGCTGCCAACGCAGTTCGCGTTGTGCGTCCCGAACGTCACATTCATAGGGCGCGCTCCACTGACGAGGAGAATGACAGGTTGTTCTTCAATATCTTGCATCCTCCTCTGAATGTTCCCGCCTTAGGTGAGTTCCCGGGATGCGACTTGCTCTTTAATGCTAACATTCACCGTGTTTCCATGTCTTCTTTGGACGTGAACGTATAGCTGTGTCATTGGACGAAGATATCGACACCAACAAGGAACTCGTTGGTCATGGATATTCGAATCTTGCAGCTGGACTTCTTGGCACCGTGTACGTGCTTTGTGTTACATTCGATATTGGCTCGAATGCTGACATGCGCGCGAACAGTCCTAATTACTTGGTTTATGTCAATACACTATTGTAAGGCATTCACTTCATCTCCAATTTCCTTCTCACCGGGATATCTATTCTGGAATGTAGGTTCTATCGCGTCGGGGGAGGTACTCGAGTCGCTGCGTTCATGCTCGCGTTGACTACGTTCTTGCTCTTGATCATCGGTACTGCGCCGATCGCATACATACGTACGTTGTCCTGCCTTCCTGGAAGGTGTAGTCTCTGGTGATGTTGATGGGACATTGTAGCTGTCATGGTCGTGAGCGCGCTTATATTTGTCCTTGGTATTGACCTGGTGAAGGAAGCGTTATGGGATACGAGGCATCGTGTTAGCAGGTAAGCTCTTAGTGGACGGTGTCCCCCCTTGGGGGTTGGGACGTTCTGAGTCGTTAAATTGATGGCTTGGTGATGATCCTTTAGGATGGAGTACATTACGATCATCAGTATCATGGTCACCATGACCGTCTGGGACTTTGTCATCGGCGTCTTGTTTGGGATCGTCGTCAGCTGTGAGTCCCAGCCACTTTATACATTACACACGGTGTACGATGGTCGTGTCATGCCTAGGTTTCTTCTTCGTCATTCAAAACTCGCAAAGAAGAAGCATCAGTGCATGCTACACAGGGGACGCTGCAATATCCACAGTCAGAAGGCCAGCAGCACACAGGGCTTACATCCGCGAAGTATCCAAACAAACTCGAATCATCCGACTCCAAGGGTTCCTCTTCTTTGGGACTATAGCACACGTCGAAGACACCCTTCGATCACTCGTCAACGATCCCACGTTTCGAACACACCCCGTCCGTTTCGTCGTCGTGGATTTCTCACTCGTTGCTGGAGTTGACTTGTCGGCTGCCGAAGCATTTGTGAGAGTTCAGAGGTTGTTGGCTGCCAAGGGTGTTGTGTTGGTGTTTTGTGGGGTTTCGAGAGCGGGCGTTGGGAAAGCGTTGGCGAGTGTGGGGATCTTGGAGGAGCCCCTTGTGGAGCTGTTTGAGACGTTGAATGAGGCAATGGAGTGTAAGTCGTGGATTTCTTTCATGTGATCTTGCTAAGGGTCACGGTGTTGACACGCTATGTTATGTAGGGACGGAGAATGCGTATCTGCACGCGTGGTTCAGAGCGCAGAAGAAGGAGACTGTACCTGTTGGTAAGTCTTTCCGTTTTAGCCTAGCCATCTCTATCAGTGACTGAGGTGATCTCTGCCCTAGCGCTCCCGGGTCGCCAACACCTTGGCGTTGACTTCCACCAGTCCCTAGCCGGCTCACCGAGGCAACTCCACCTAAAGCGTGCAGGAGAACGGACGATAGCCAGCGGTAAGTGACACCTCCACTTCATGCCTCACCACATCGAGTCACCCACTAACTCGTACCCGCTCGCACTCAGCTTTAGACCACCTCTCCACAGAAGTCTCCACAGAGCCCCTCAACACCCTCTTCAAAGCCTTTGGCTCGTACGACACGCTCGACAGCATCGACTTTTCGACCCTCGCGCCCTACTTCGAACAGGCGTCTTTCCCCGAAGGTCACGTTCTCTGGGAAATAGACGACCACCCAGACGGACTGTACATCATCCAAGCCGGGGTCCTCCGCGCGTCGTACAAGTTCGCCGAACATACGCCCGTCATCGAGGAGAGTATGGTATCGGGGACATTGGCGGGGGAAATGTCGGCGTTGTCGGATCTCCCGAGGAACGCGAGGGTCGTGGCGGAGAGGGACGCTGTGTTGTGGAAGCTCTCGGCGGAGAGGATGAAAAGGCTTGAAGATGAGCACCCGCACTTGGCACAGAGGTTCGTGCGGTTGGTGCTGAAAGGTGAGTAGTTCACATATCAGGGTTCGTGCTCGCTGACGCTCGTACGTTGGGAACAGCTGCAAAAGTAGACACTGATACGCTTCTGGCAGCGCTTGCCACGAGATGAAGTGTCAATATGCCATGCAATATACTTGCAATATACACGACTATCTACAGCAGATCACGCCCATGTACATAGCACATCAAAAAGTCATCTGCAGTAGGACATAAATCAAATTAATGCAACATCTCTTCATGTCATCGACACTCCTAATCAGCATTGCGGGACGTCCTGTTTACTCAATTCAAAAAATACCTCGTGAAAGCGTTTCGACCACCACCCGCGTTCCTCCCTTTCTTCTTGTTCAGAATCCACCACGCGGCCATGCTGCGACTCTTCAATTTGCATGGAGGGGCTCTTGGGGAACGGTAGACCCGATGCAAGGATCGATAGGACGGGCTTCTGCATCTCGGGTTCCGAAGTAGTCCCGTGGACGAGAAACCCTTTCGTGCTCAAGGACGAAAGCGACTTGAGAGTGTACTGACAACATTGCCGGAACGGCGGGAGCCATTCCCCGAGCCCAGTTCGCCCACCGACCGACGTGCACTGTGAGAGGGCGATGGTGACGACAGGCCCGCTTGAATGTACATGGCCCTCTTCCAGTTCTTGACACGTGAGGGGAACAAGGTCAAGTGTGATACAAGAACGGCGATCTGATCCATTTCCGTTGTTGTGATCAGCGGCGTAAACAACCTACATAGGCGCGATCGCTTACCGATTTCGTCCAGCACAGACAATATCCTCGACAAACCAAACCCTTCCAGAGGCTCCATGCTGCATTCTTCGGTGCCCTCTCCTGCATGGTGGTCCACGTCCAAGGGAGATGCCAATAAGACGAGGTCGGTGAAGACAAAGACTTCTACGTCCAGCGGCTCAGATTCCACACGGACGATTGGTGTACCCACAACATTCGCAGGCTGGCCCATACGGACGTCAAAACTCGAAGGCGCAGTGCTAAACGACGCCACAGTAGACGCTGTCGACTTTACCGAGTTCGAGCGGCCACGCCAGTCTCTGACCGCTTGGGATAGCTTATCAGCCCGCCGATGCCGTTGACTCGGAGGCACGTCGGACCGCGGCGAGTGCTGACCGTGGTTGGGCGCTAAGACTTGCTCGTCGCTGTTCACTTCGACACATGTCAACGGTCCACGCATGAGAAGGCGTCGTTCTCGTTTGGCCAGGTGCACTGAAGGAACGCCCCGAACTCTAGCGCAAGCTACTTTCACGAGCTCGTATGCATCCTCGCGGTCCTTGACCTCACTGAGTACACGGATCGTCAACTTGGCTGCATGAAATAGCGAAAGCGTCGACAGATAATCGGGGTGAGTCTTTGGTGTTAGATGCAACAGCCTCTGCGCCGAAAAAGTCAGTGGTAAGGCGAGGTAATGAAACAACACTTACCCTGAACAGCTCTGGGTATTGGGCGAGCCGATTGACAGGCTCGATCAAATACTTTTCCAGGCTCCAGCCCCGGCACCGTTCCGAAGCTTCCTGCAGATTTATGAAATCTCCAAAGTCGCTCTTTCCGTCGTGAACGAGGCTGTCTATCAGGGTGGCAACGAATTCGAGTTTCACGAGGTACGGTTGGTACGTTTCGAGTCTCGGTATGAAAGCTCGAAAGACCTCGCTGATGACCTGCAATCTTGAATGATCAACAACTTGTCGACCTCCAAGGGCGGCAAAAAGTTGCGCATGAATTTGCACGATATCTTCCAACCAGTCAAACAGCTTTGCTACATCACCTGGGACGCCAG
>MU121370.1:0-13972 GCA_014904835.1 Paxillus ammoniavirescens
GGGATGGATTATGGACTTTGTGGACAAGAAATGGGCTCCTTAGATGCAGTCTACAGCCTACTAACTTTGTTCCTTTGACTGGCTTAGCATTGACTATTGAACTGCTTGACCTATAGCACTCTCTGGCTAATATTGGGTCACTGAGCAGCTAGTACGAGTGATTACAGTGCTTAGGTGTTATGAAGTGCTTAGTAGCCTAGTTCAGGTCAATTAGGATAGGTAGGGACTAACAGTATAGTATCCTAGTTAAGTTCTTAGTCACACTTAGAGGGGGACTTGTGAAGTCACACTCAAACACTGATAGATTATAGGTAACTTGGGATATTATTTTCAACTGCCAAATTGGTATCCTTTATATACTACTTGGAGGTGGCTATGCTGCCTAATTCGTTCAGGGGTATAATTTGGCTATATCTAGCTATGTACCTTGATAAAACCATTTAAAGGTGCTCTGGTACCTTTCCATACCTTGATAATACTATATAAAGGCATGCTGAGTGATGCTAAGGTGGGCTGTGCTCACATTTAGGGCAATGCTGAGCCATGCCAAGTGATTTGCTGAATAATGCCAAGCAGGTATGAGTCAGAGTGAGTTAGAGTAAGTCAAGGTGAGTCAAGGTGAGTCAGACAGTGACAGGCAGCTGACAGACAGCTGTCAACTGTCATTGAGCTGTCATCTGGCATCTGCAACTCGTCCAAATTCTTGCTTAGGATAAAAGAAGTTTGATGTTTACAATACCCTTGATGAAGACAGCTGATTAGTGGGGACTTTCAGGGTGTGGAATTTCAGATCGGGACTCAATAGCCTAGTTACTCAGGGTACCACTAGCATTTTGGTGAAATAATCCAACTAGTAGTACTAAATTCCATAGCACAAGCTAGATTGCCATAGCATAATGTAGATCACAACAACACAGCTATCAACCAGTAGTTCTTGTTATTGGGGTAGTATCCAAGTTCTGAAGCATATGGTACATCTCCTTGTCAGTGAAATCATTCAAGTAGAAGTGATTGTAGATCTCGACTGACATCTCAGCAGTCACAGTACAATTTACACTCATGCCATATATGGGAATAAGCTCCACTGGATGTGAGACATTGGTCAGTGGGACCACCCCACCAAGCCTGACAACAGTCTGGCCATCAACGGCAGGGAAAAATTGCCAATCAATGATCCACATCCCCACGTCACTATCATGATGAATGAGTTGGAAGACTTGGACATAGAGGAGGGGAACCGACAGCCGTGGAGATAAGACAGCAGGGGCATGAATTTTGGGTTGGAATACTACTCATACTTGAGCCACAGAAGCTGCTAGTAGATAGAAGTGAGAATGCAGCATAATGTCTGACACTGAAGAGGACACACCATTGAGTTGGAGGGGTTGTTTGACTGTGTTGAGGAGCACTGTGTTGCAGTTCCCAAAAGGGATTTTTTCACATGGTGGATACATCTGGACAACTTAACTAGGCATTACCGTCCTCCCATTGTGAACTAAGAGCAATTGCATGCAGAACTTCAATCATGTCTTCAGTGGCATCTGGAAGGCTTTGTTGAGATCTGCTTTATCAGTATGCTGGCACAGGTAGTTGTAGAAAGTGTTTGTGAAGTCTGGTAGATGATACTGTTGTTGGATGGTGTCTATTGTCATGCTCAACAGATCAGGTTTTATGGTGACATGCAAGGCAGTACAGAAGTTGTTGGAGATAATGTCTTTCAGGAAGTGGTTGCGAATGGGACATGGGGCGGTGAACCGAGTTTCAGCTTCCATTTTGGAGAGAGCCCTCCTGACCCAACTTAGCATCAGGTCCACATAAGTCATTAGAGCTTCTTCAGATACGATAACATTGGTTAGCAATTCCCCCCCCTTCACGTAGCAAAGTGTAGAGCTCAAAAAAGCACATGGTTTCCTCACGATTCAGGATACAAACATATTGCGTAGTGAAGTCACGTTGGCGTGAGGTCTTCTGAAACAAGTGCTTGCAGTGTGTGATTAACAGACATTCAGAGACATCTGCAGTAAACTGGATGAGATTGCCAACCTTCTTGACTGAATCAGCAAAGCTCTGGAACAATTCAAGCTTTGGAATGTTGAAATCTTCCCTTGCTCCCTTCTGGCCCTGTCAGGCCTCAGCATCAAGGATCACCTGTTTTTGAGAGTGAAAGCGCTTGAGAGCATGATCCATATCTAGGATGGATCATTCTGTGTGGACTGGAGACTGTGCTTGATAGATGAAATCAATGAGTGCACAAATTGAACAAATAAATCCAGGTGAGAGAGCCCCCACAATGGTGGGGACAATTGTGTGCTGGATCTCCCAATGTTCACGACCGGTCATCTGATTGACGTGAGAGACCCCCCCTTGGAAGTGGCGTATGCCAACATGCTTATGCTGTGACTTGTAGTGAGCATCGAGTTCATTTTGCCCAAGCGCTTCCTTGTACCACTTCAGGGGATGGTTGAAGAAGAAACAATGGCAGATATGAAGTAGCATGGGTACCAGGAAAAGAGCGGGGTCTGATAAAAGCCAGTCACGCCAGACAGGATGGTGGACCCCCAAGAGTCCAAGTGTCTTGGCAGTGGCCTGGTACTTATTGAGATCCCATGGGTTGACCTGCTTGTGCAGTGCCATTAGTTGCTGAACCATGTAAGCACTGGTGCCGGGGGATGGTGCTTCCTGTCTCTGAATTGATTCAGAGAGGTTAAGGTGATCGGCGACGAGTTCTTGCTAACTGTGGCGATGAGCTGTTGTTCTGGGAGATCTGAGACATAGGTAACAAGAGGAGTGAAAGCATATCGCACATTCTTCAAGGGATCAGGTATGAAGGTGCCAACTTTGGCTACCTCCTTAAGCCGTGCACAGACAATGGCCATACATTGATGCCATACACGGGCTGGTCTGGTACCCATCATGTACTTCAAACATAACCCTAACCCTCTACCAGCCTGTCACTGAACCCCTCCCCTGCCTTTTTCCACACCCACTTACATCCATCTGACCCTAGGTGATTGATTTTAGTCTCGTCTGACCATACCAACTTCTTCCAGTCCTCCAGAGTCCAATCCTTGTGAGCATAGGCAATCGCTTGACCACAGCCTTCATACCAGTCTTTTTCAAGTGCTGGCAGACAGTATTTGGGTGGATGGGCTGATTGATGATATTGGTGAGGGCTTTGGTCACCTGGACAACATTCTCAGCCCTGCAAGTAGAGATAAGGTGAATGACATAACGGACATTGGTGGGGGAAAACTTGAATGGACAACCTCCAGTGGATTTCTGCAGGTCAGAACGCTCCTTGGCATGAAGTCTAGAGATGGTAGAAACATTAAGACCAGTGGAAGATGCAATAGCGTGAGCAGTATGACCAGAATCAAGTATGGTGAGGATGGTGTTCTTCTGGGTGGATAAGAGAGACCACATGATGGTGGAGGTTGGAAATAAAGAAGCATGTGAACTTTTGTAAACTCAGACACAATGTTTATATGTGTATCTTTGTTTGTACACCCAAACAATAGCAACTATTCCTTCATTTGGCTAAGATCCCACTGTCCAGGCTAAAAGTGAATAAACTGTTGCAATGACATGTCTGTTTTGAAATGGACATATCTATACAGCCACTGTACCTGATCACATGACCAAGGCACCACCTTGTAGCCAGGAACCAATTCTACAAACTGGCCCACCAAGGCTAAGCGAGATTCCCATGCCCCCTGGCACTACATCACACTGACCAAAAAGTAGCCAAACATTACAACAGTTTATGGAGTCACTGTATGCGGATCATACATCATGTGGTTTGCAAGTATGGGATTGGAGAACATCAACATGACTTTGTGGAGACCATCATGGTAGATGAGGTTGATTGGATTGACCAATCAATAACCATCAATTGTAATCTCCGTACTCGTCCACGATACTCCATGTGAGAGAGCCTCAATGAAGTCATGAAGTTGATCCTTGTTCTTGAAGGATGGAGCAGCATGTTTTTTAAACTGAGAATTGTTAATCACTTTCTTGGTCACAGTGCATGCAGGGTCTGGGATCGGAATACACACCCATCTGAGCTTAAGAAAATGGTCCATTTGTGCTCCAGTCAATGTCTCACACATAATCTTTCCTAGTTCCAATTCCCCACAATTTTCAAATGGATAGTAAATATTGTGAACTCATCAATATGTGTATTTGTGAGATTCCATCTGCTGTAGCAGGTTTGTTCCTTCCAGAAGATATAACCAGACTTCAAATGGTAAACTCCGCTGGCTAGGACTGCCAAAGTTCAGTCCAGAACCTAAGGTTTAAACCTGAACCTCTGAACTGAACTGATAGGTTCAGGTTCAGTCCAGGTTCGGGTTCAGCCTGGAGATTGTAGGTTCAGGTTCAGGTTCGGGCCTTCCACCTTTTTTAATACTTGGTCCGAACCAGTTTGAACCAGTTTGAACCTTGTATATTTATGATGCCTGGTACCTTAGATTGTGACTGTACAGTTGTTTCCTAAAATGATATTATTGCTCAAACTTTATTGGTACCAGGCCACACAAATACCCAAACTTGCCCTATGGTAGCATTTTGCGATAGTACATATGGTCAATCTGGACCAATGTGCAGTCAATCCAAATGACACACTCAAAGATGCCTCTGAAATCACATTCTACAACTCCAAGGGCAATGATCACCCAATCCCCACACATTCCGTAAATAATCCAACATCTTTTCAAGATCAAACTTCTTGCACTGCAAGAGGTAAGTCAGTTTGCAAATTCTGGATCACCCTTGATAGGATAATTAAATTTATCTCTCAGGTGCAAAATCTCAGCAAGATAATCTGGCAGCATCCAATGCAGTCCCTGCATGCAAAGTCACAGGCATACACCAGCGCAAGCTCACCTGGAAGCTTACCAAAGATGAGAACACAACATCAACCAGCACTGGCAGCCAAAAGTGGAAGCACCCAGAAGAGGTGCTGGATAACGCCACGCCGACAAACAGCCACAGGCAGCCAACAGCACAGCATGCTGCCATTCAAATGCTGTCATCCTTTCTGACGACGAGGACAACACTCAGCAAGACACAAGCAGTAAATCCCCAACTTATATTTGCAACTAGGAAACTAATTACAGCAGTCCTGAGTACTAACCACAGCATAGTCTTGAGTCAGAATGAAGCCACCCACCAAGGTTTAGGCAATGACGATGGTAAGAACCACAGCGATGGCAAGGATTAGGCAGAGGTACACTACAAGCCTGATGGGAGCCTAAATCTTGGACTACCAATATTGGCTAGTATATTAACAATGGAATTTTCATATATCTCAAATAGTCATCTTGAGGTTCAGGGTCTGAACTAGTTCTGAACCTGAACCGAACCTACAAGAACTGGTTCGGCTAGGTTCAGTTCAGGTTCAATGCAGTTCAGGCTTGCCAACAGTAGGTACAGGTTCAGGTTCAGCAGAAAGTACTTCTGAACTGGACTGAACTGAACTTTGGCAGCCCTACTGCTGGCGGATCTCTGACTTGAGTTATGGGGTGCCTGGAGTCCAGGGGGGACTGCTTGCTGTGTATCATTGCCCCATCGTACAGCCTGCTGTTAGCAAGCTTGCATGGCCTTGATATGTGTTGTCATAAGGAGGGGAGAATGAAATGATATGCCACATGCTGGACAATAGATATGTCTGGCATGGCAGCCCAAGTCAGTTATCTTTCAGTGGTAAGTAAAGAATGAGACATACTGTAGATGATTGGCAGCAACAGGTTCCATGCATTTGTTACAATAGATATTGACAAGTGGTGACCACTGGCAGTGAATCTTCAAAAATTCACAAGTCCTTCAAACTTCGACACATACAACTCACATTGATACCTATCACCCAGTGCTGAGCACATAGCATTGTTCTAACCATTTACTTCCTGCTGCAGTCTTACAATGTCATCCGACACTGAATCACAAGTTCTATCTCCAATTGACAGTGATTCCCCCACATCAACTCCCTTGGGCTCGCCTGTTTTCCCTGTCTTCTCCCTACCCTTCATCAACCCGCCAAAGGGAAAGCAAAAGGCTCCCAAGTGAATTGAACATCATCTCAAAGCAATATCACCCCCTCTTCTTCATTCTTATTCAAAGCCCTACTCGCATTGCAAGTCAAACAAATCTGCACCTTCAGCAGTGAAAATCACATCAGAACTACTCCAGTCTCACTACAGCTGCGAGGTTGACAAAGCTAAGGTCTGTCTCTCTGATGAACATTTCTGCTTTCTATGCTACACTTACATTGTTGATCAGATTGCAGATGTAATGAGTAATGGCCTGGCAGGGATCTCACAGGAGACTTTCTGCCTAGCTGTACTGGCAAAGGAGGCGTCCCGTGAGATGAAGCCCCAACTCCTCCTTGCTACTGCATGGGAAATTGAAGAAATCAAATGATATGTGGTGTTCTCAAAACAAGTCCAGAAAGAGCGGCAACATGAGTTGGACACTGCCTCTGAAACACTCCATTTCTTTGAATCCCTTGTCGCCAAACAATCTTTACCTTATTATCATTAGGAGAGGAAGGAAATATTCACTGCTTATAACAAGGAGTTGGGCACATTATCATTGGTTGATAAAGAGCTTGATGGTTTGCAGGGCATCACTACACGTTGTGAATTGAAGAAGCCTGTGATTGCAGGGATACTCAGAGAACCTAGCTCCCGCTAATGTGAGCTGGCTCACCTCTTGTTTCCATTGTGTTCTTACTGAATGATCAGAATCAGAATTAGATTGGACACTGGCGGCCATGTATGACCACAGCATGCATGTGTACTGGCCATTCAAACAACGTAGAAACCCCATTCTCCATGAGACACAATTGTACACATGCATTACATATGTACAGCCAATATGATTTGTAGTTGCCCATATTGATCATCTGAGTCATTACAAAATCAAGGGCTAGAACTCTCACCGCCATCCTCCGCATCTGATCAATATGATCTCAATTCTGTCACTCACATGTAATCCTTCTCTCTCTCAGCCAGCTCACTCATTTCAATGGCTCACACGGCCACCTGTAAAGAGACGATGAAATCAAACATGAAAACAAAGTCTCATAGACGACCCAAGCATGCCAACCCAGTGGTGAGTCATGAATATCATTGACTGGGGTCCGTTATTAACTCGTGCAACTTAGAAATTCCCTAAGCCTACTCAAGGTTCAGGGTTAACGCCCTCTGGACTTCCTTCAAGTAGCCAACTTGTGCTTGCTTCCAAATTCCCAGAACCACCCCAATCCCAAACCATGAGTGACTTTGCCACTTCTGTTGGTACAGAGATAGATGATTTCCTCTGAGTCCCACAACTTGAAATTCACACTTGGCACCATCCACCGTTTTCAGATGATTACGGTGCCAAGGCTACCAGTGGCATGTTCAATGCTGGCACCATGTCTACACCCCATGAAGGATATGCAGCAGCAATGTACCCTGCCAGTGACACACTAGCATACAACCACCTTACAATGTATCCACCCCACCCCTCTTGAGAGATGGTACTCTTGCAGCCACATCAATCTATGTATATTGATGCTCAATGGCTGAGTGAGAGAGAGTGGAACTGTTTGATGTACAGAGAGAACAAAGCCAGATGAAGTGTTTGAGGTTTGGGTGAAAACTCAGAGGGTTTTCTGGCTCGAAGTGTGGCCTGAACCTGGTAGGTCAAGATGAGCTGCTTCCCAAATGTTAGGAGTCTGGCAATGCAGAAAGCAAAGCTTGAGACCCTAACAGAAGGAGTCAGGCTTGCTCGTCACCTGCTAACTCACTGCTAGAAAGTATGGGCTGCAGCACAGGTGGCATGCAAAAGAGGTTCAGGTGACCATGAAATGCACAGGTGGCATACAAGAAGGCACAGGTGGCCATCAAATGCACGGGTGGCATGTGAAATAGGCTCAGGTGGCCACAAAAAGCACAGGTGGCAAGTGAAAGAAGGCTTGGGTGGCCATAGAATGCAGGGATGGCATATAATACTTATATTAGAGTCGAGGTGCTAGTAGCATGACGGCCTGAGTGTCCAGAGTACTCAGGGCACCCACTCAAGTAACAATCAGTGAGGGGGAATATCTGAAGACGAGCACAAGTCAATTCAAAGTATATATTGAATGCACCTACCTGATGTCTAATCCAGCGACTCAGATGGATGTCATCCCACTGAGTGGTGGGTCTACGAATTAGTATTTTCAAGACCTACATGATCAATTTGAAACATGAGCTTGCATAGATGGAAGACCACATGGCCAGCTCCCACCGGACTTTGTTTCACCATACAGAATGTATATAGGGATCTGAGCCACTAGTGAGCTCACCAAAAGTTGAACACAAGTAGTTGCAGTAGGACTCAGAGGAGCATTGAATGCTCAAAGCACTCACTCAAGTGATGGTATGCAGTCAAATGGGATTGCCTCAAGAAGACAGTATGAGCAGGATTGCTGGGACTTCTAACAGGTCTGACAGGTCTGACAAGGCATCACACGATGCAATGAAAGAAGAAAAGTGAGTGAGTGCTCAGGCATCTCGGAAAACAAGCTTTGCGTGATGTGGGCAAAAGCAAAGAGATGATGTGCCACATCACTTACTCATATATGGACTACATTCTGTGTGAGCCTCGTGTCTCGGCTAACTCAGACTATGAACTATGGCAAAGAGTCAGTTTGCTGATGATGTGAGAATAGGAGTTGGTGTATGACCTACAGCTACAGTGGATGCATTGGACATATTATCAGGTGGAGATGGGCTAAGAGATGAGGGGGAAACTATGTTTTCAATTTCCATGTCATTGGTGTTAGAATCAATAAGTTCCTTGCTTTTGTAGTGCTGTTTTTTTGCTGCCCATGATTGCACTTGTAAGTGGTATGAGACAACAATAAGGACAATCAGAGATGGTATGACTACTACCTCAGTCACACAAATTTCACTAAGTCCCTCAGCTCAATGTTTTTACTTGTTTCTAAGTCACAACTCACAAGTGCCATGAGTTCTGCAAACAGCTATAAGAGGACAACAAGGAAAGGATTGACAGAGAGAAATACATGAGCTTTCCTTCAGATACACTCTTTCAGCTCCAGGAAACAAATTTCTGGTGGAATGAGCCACCTTCATCCAGTAAGTTGGTCTTTTCAGGCATCCTTGGTATGCATCATTGCTTATAGTCATTGTCACATCCCATGACTTTCCCATCCCATTCGACCTAATCCCAACACATTGACATACATAGAACTATGTTCATGTATGGTTATGATACACTAGCACCACCCTATACGCTTGTATACCAGAGTAAGGTATCACTGCAAGCAGACACACTAGGAGTGTAGAATGTATTTTCTTTATAACTTCTCAGCATGCAAAGTGCTAGTCCTACAATTTATACCACACATTAGTACTTCCCATACACCTATATTTCAAACCAAAGTTCTACTTAAAGCGAAAACCCCAAGAGTGTAGGATGTATTTACCTTATAACTCCTTACTATGCAACTCTCCAGCTCTATAACCTGTGCCACTGGAAAGAGATCATCATTTCGCACATAACCATATTTTTTCTTGGTTATTTAGGACCTCCCATTGAGTTACTACCCAACAATATCACTTATCTAGCGAATTAATATTTTAGTATTCTGTATATAGCATTGATGCTTACTTAAACATGATATCAGCATTGACAGGCCCTTCACAGCCACTGGGACCTGACATGTGACAGATGTGTCTGCCAGGGACAGCAGAACCTACCCCATCTAAATGTCATAGCCGACTCACCTCACAGCAGCTGAGAGTCAAAAATGGAATGGTCCAATTTCTGTGTAGACGTGAAGTAAAATCACTGAGACTTGCACCCTTTTGGTAATATTGCTGTTACTAATGCTGAGTCGCCTGCTTTGAGTCAGCTCAGTAGGTCAAAGATATCGAGATTTATTTTGCTATGAACAAGATAGTACTGTAGTAGCTAGTAGTAGTACTAGTAGGCTAGTCAATACTGTTGCCCAAGTTCCTGCAGTCTACTGTGTGTCCTATCCAACTAATTGCTATTGTTCGGGGTTCTCCTGATAGTATTGTGCAGCTGCCTGATGTATGAGTAGATATCACAACTTTCCTTAACTCCAAACGTGGAGGTGTGGAAGCCTCCACCTTGCAACTCTACAAGAGCTGAGTACACAGCCGCTCCAGTAAATGAATGAATACCATCCAGTGGTTCCAATAAAGTAAGCTGAACTAGTCTGGGTAGGAATAACTAGGCCGTGAGCTAAGTGATAGAGGGCAAATTGTTCAACCCTTGAGGGAAGCTGTGGGCACTAGAGTAGAAGGATCAATCTCCCCTTCCTCATGAGTGATACAATAAAAGGGGACTCGATGGTTAATCAAGTGAAGGTGAATAATGAAGAGAGGAAGTGATTGTGATAAAGAGGTGAAGGGGGAAAACGGGCCCACAACGCTGGTGACGAACCCGAGGTGAATCCAGGTAGAGAGAGGGGAACCCGGGAGGAATATGGGTCTACACTTGCTCGGGTGGCATCTGGGCGAGTACGAGTGCACGAAATGTACTCAGGGAAGTCTTGGGGGAGGTCTCACACAGCAGATGGTGGAGGGACAACGATTTCTGGTCGATAACAGAGTTTAAAAGTTGGTTTTAAAATGCCAAAGAGATAGATGGCTTTCATGCCTATGTACAGGGCTTTATAGTCTGGGTATGCCCGAGACTGTCAAACAAATGGTTGTTTACGTAAGCCTAACTAAGCCCGTTGAAGGGCGCGAGATCAGATAACGGGGTCATGTTGAGCGAGATACTATGTATGATAGAGGTGTGAGAGAGAGAGAGAAGGAAGGGAAAAGGGAACGGGTACACTACTTACCGGCCAGGCGGACATATGGGCAATGCGGACGAGGAATAGGTGGGTTCAGGAACCTGTGAAACAAGAGGGAGAGCTCCAGGCGAGCTGGGGTATGGACGTGGGCAAGTAGTGATCTCGGGTGTGACGAGTGGGCTTGTGGTGTAGTACTGTGTGCGTAGGGCATGCTGGTTCCCTACACCGCTGTGTGTTCATGCAGGTTGAGTGAATGGAATACTGCATGTAGAATAACACCCTGAATTGCTGGGTGGTTGAAATACCCTGTAAACACATGGTTGTGTTCATCCTAGTATACACATTAATTTCAACTCCCTGTAGAACTGACAGACTTGGAACTTACCGTGAGACTACTGTGAAGGAATTGATAGTCTGTGAGGAGAGTTGGGATGTATTGCTGTTGGGATTCATAGACTGTCTAGGGGGGACTGAGGGAGTGGCCAGCAAGCCCATACAACGGCATAACAAGAAACCGTGCTGCCTATTTGAATGTGGTCTGGATGTGCTTGATGATGTTGTCAAAGTCTTTCATGTAGATGTCAGCTTGTTGGTTCACCCATTGATGTGCTTGACCTACAATATATTTGAATAACTTGCCCATGACAATGGTGAAAATATACCTAGATTCCCAAATGTCCCCTCAGTACACCTTGCGAGAGCTTCACAAAGCATCTCACCCTGCTCTCTTGAAGTTGGGAAAGTGTTCTCATTTAGTATTTTCCAATGGAGGTGTATCTTTGTATCATCCAATATATTCCTGAGATCGCAACCTTCAATATCTTGAATAGGCCTGGATGGGGGACCAATGCCAGAACCTGCCTGTGGCGAGGGCAGTAACAGCCCCCCATGAATGTCTGACGCGGTTAGAGAAGTCTTCCTTAGGACTGGGTTCAGGTGCTAGCACCTGCAGTAGCTGTGGGGTAGGGGGTAAATTTGAATGTTGAGACCTGCCACGTTGTGGGATCAGAATTGGATCAATATTCTGAATTGTAACTAATTAGCATCTTTAGATAAGATGCTAATAACTGTACTCACTCGGATAACCATCTCAGAAAATTGACCAGTCCGGGCCCTCTCATGAGGTCACAGTGGTGCAAGTGCACTTATCCAATGAAGGCTGGGGTAAGCTGGTACTTCAGGGACCCCAAGTGCAGTGATGGTAGGTGGTGCACTAGATGTGTCAGAATACATACAGTGACTCCATAAACCGTTGCAATGTTTGGCTATTTTTTGGTCAGTGTGATGTAGTGCCAGGGGGCATGGGAACCTCACTTAGCCTTGGTGGGCCAGTTTGTAGAATTGGTTCCTGGCTACAAAATGGTGCCTTGGTCATGTGATCAGGTATAGTGGATGTAGAGATATACCCATTTAAAGATAGACATGTCATTGCAATGGTTTATTCACTTTCAGTCACAAGTAGGGTACATGGGAAATATCAGTACTTGGTATAGCCTCCTTTTGCTTTAAGCACTGCCTTAACCCTTCTAGGAATGCTTTCAATCAATCCCTGACACATGGCAGCTGGTATCTTGTTCCACTCCACCTCAATCCCCTCCCATAACTGCCCCATCCCATTAGGAGGGTGTTCGTACTCTGCAAGCCTCCTCTTGAGATAACCCCAGGCATATTCTATGGGGTTAAGATCAGGAGACTGTGCAGGCCACACCATGGTCCTAAAATCCTGCTCCTCTAGCCATTCCTTGACCTTTTTACAGGTATGCTTGGGGGTCATTGTTTTGCTGGAAGATGATGTCAGAAGGATTTAGATCATGATACTCAAGGAATTCTTGAAGTTCATCCTTCAAAATTTGAAGGTATAGGTTTCCATCCATCCTACTATCAATCTTGGTGGCATATCCAACACCCTCCCAAGCCATACAGCCCCACATCATCACAGAACCCCCTCCAAACTTAAGAGCCCCCTCTACCAGCCTGTCACTGAGCCCCTCCCCTGCCTTTTTCCACACCCACTTATGTCCATCTGACCATACCACCTTCTTCCAGTCCTCCAGAGTCCAATCCTTGTGAGCATAGGCAAAGTCTAGCCATGCTTTACAATGCCTTGCAGAGAGTATAGGGTGTTTTCACTTGACCACAGCCTTCATACCAGTCTTTTTCAAGTGCTGGCAGACAGTATTTGGATGGATGGGCTGATTAATGATATTGGTGAGGGTTTTAGTCACCTGGACAGCATTCTCGGCCCTGCAAGTAGAGATAAGGTGGATGGTATGACAGATATTGGTGGGGGAAATTTTGAATGGACAACCTCCAGTGGATTTTCTGCAGGTCAGAATGCTCCTTGGCACAAAGTCTAGAGATGGTAGAAACATTAAGACCAGTGAAAAATGCAATAGCATGAGCAGTATAACCAGAATCAAGCATGGTGAGGATGGTGTTCTTCTGGGTGGATGAGAGAGACCACATGATGGTGGGGGTTGGAAATACAGAAATGTGTGAACTTTTTTAAACTCAGACACAATGTTTATATGTGTATTTTCCTTTGACATCTAAATAATAGCAACTATTCCTTCATTTGGCTAAAATCCCACCATCTGGGCTAAAAGTACATAAACCGTTGCAACGACATGTCTGTTTTGAAATAGGCATATCTCCACAGCCACTGTACCTGATCACATGACCAAGGCACCACTTTGTAGCTAGGAACCAACACTACAAACTGGCCCACCAAGGCTAAGTGAGATTTCCACACACCCTGGCACTACATCGCACCAACCAAAACGTAGTCAAACATTACAATGGTTTATGGAGTCACTGTACATGGATCAGGCCCCAGCTCTTCTAGTTGGACACAGAGACTGGGAAGTGCTGGGAGATGCTGGAGAGAAATGGGACATAACAGGGGGTGCTGGAGATGAGGAAGGAAGGATAGGGAATGATGGGGGATGCTGGAGATGGTGGAAGGGATGGGGAAAGATAGTGATGGTGAGAGAGGATGAGTGGAGGAGGGGGGGTGATAGGAGAAGGGGGTGATGAAGGAAGGGGGTGATGGGGGAAGGGGAAAGGGGGTGATGGTGGGGATAGAGGGTATTGGGTGTTGGAGAAAGAGGGTGATAATGGAGGAAGGTGGTGATGATGGGGGAGGGGGAG
>MU121371.1:0-13951 GCA_014904835.1 Paxillus ammoniavirescens
CCCCTTTGGTGGTTCAGGATACTCTGCCAGCCTTCTTTTGAGGGTAAACCATAGATGTTCTATGGGATTAAGGTCTGGAGATTGAGCAGGCCTTACCATGACTTCATAATCATGGTCTTCAAACCAGTTTTTGGCCTTCCTGCTTGTGTGCTTGGGGTCATTATCTTGCTGGAAGATGATATCCTCTGGAGATTTGTTGAAATACTCCAGGGATTGCTGCAGCGCATCCTCCAAAATCTACACATAAAGGTCAGCATCCATCCTACCATCAATCTTGCATGCCAGTCCAACACCTTCCCAAGTCATACAGCCCCACATCATCAAAGATCCTCCAAACTTCACTGTTCCCTCCACTATCCTGTCACTAAGACCCTCTCCTGCCTTTTTCCACACCCATTTCCTACCATCTGACCATACAACACGCTTTCAGTCCTCCACAGTCCAGTGCTGATGGCTTACAGCAAAGTCCAACCACTCCTTCCTATGACACTTAGAAAGAAGAGGGCATTTTTTCTTCACCACAGCCTTGATTCCAGATTCCTTAAGGTGATGGCGTACTGTCTGAGAGGAGATAGGATGGTTCTTGATGTCCTGAAGTGCTTTGGTCACTTGGACAGCATTTTCAGCCTTCCCAGTACTGATGAGTCAAATGGCATGGCACATATCAGTTGAAGTGACAAGAGAAGAACATCCACCAGAGGACTTCTGGAGGTCAGGACAGATTTTGGAGTGAACTCGACTGATAGTAGAGTGGTTTAGACCAGTATAAGCAGCAATTTGACGAGTGGATTGCTGTTGCTCTAAGAGAATGATGATTTGGTTGGTTTGAGCAACAGAAAGAGATTTCATGGTGATGAGAGTGGAAAGAGTTGCAATATTTGGGTTTATTCACACTATGGCAGCCTCTTAATGATCACATGATTCATTGCTTAGCTAAACATCTTGTATAATTTACCATTCTGGTACTTTTCTATGTCGGCAGTAAAACCATTGCAATGAGTACCCTTCATTAATTTGTCAATATCTCCGGATGATGTAGAGATTACATAATCAATGTATATATTTTTGGCAAGCCCTGACCAAGAGCTTTCTAATGATATCTGGGTTTATGAGTATATGCTTTATGGTTCTCTAGATATTGGCCAAAAAATGAAAACCTGCACAACATTGCAACACTTTTGTTGCCCACTGTATGCAGCAAAGAATGTTGTACGTATGGGACAAAAGATCAGTCACAGTTGGACAACAGAGTGACCTAGGTTGAATTAGTGGGAGGCTCCTCGCAACTAAGGGTGTGAACACACCGGTAATGCCATTCCATGGCCAGTCACTTTCAGCATCAGGGCTGACAATGACCGCATCATATTGGCCATGAGGATGACTGGTGGAGGCGGGGATGACACGAAGGGTCTGAGGCACTTCCAATACCTTTCTATCATGGTACGACATCTACTGCACGCGTACCTTGTACCATATTTGAAGCTTGTCAAATAGTAGTAGACAGTCTTGATCCTGGGACCTCGTTCCATGTAGTGGATGCACCAAGCCATTCTTGTGGCAGGTCAAAAAGTTGTGAATGGCAGGCCGAAGGTCTGGGAGCCCAAACTGGTCTGCAGCCTCATCTACACTCAGTCGTAGTGGTGGCTTGTTCGCGAGATGAAGGGCAGTCATTGAGGATGCAAAAGTGCAGTATGGTTTCAAGGCGTTAGGGATGGACCCCTGCAAAAGTGCCTCAGAGAGAGCAAAATAGTTGATGATTGAACGGGTTGGGCTGGTATACTCAGTGATGGAAACTGTTTCGGCATCGGGTTCATGTTCCTTGTCATCCTCCCATGTTTCATCATCTCCAACTGTGGAATCAGTGCGTGACTGGATGTAAGTCACAAGATCAAAGCGAAAACATTTGTCCAACTGGTCAAGGTGTCGTGATATCTGGCTATAATAGTTCTGGTTGTTGCCTGAGCAAGCCAGCACTTTAATTTCCTCAACATGCACATGTTCTGTAACGTCTGCCGTCCACTGCATCACCGCACCGGATTGGCAAATGCCCGGTACGACACTCTGGAGAAGTTCCAGTTTTGGTATCTCCCAGTTGGAGACACTTCGTGTGCCAGTGCGCAACACAGCTTCCTTGTTGTCATGGAATTCTTTAAGAGCACTGGCAACCCTTTCGAGAGACTGGTTGGTGAAAGATGGGGCTTGTGCCAAGTAACAAAAGTTGAGAAGGGCGCGGATGGTGACAAGTAACTTCTGGGGGACACTGCCTGTGATGGCACCCACAATGTAATGTTGGACTGTGCAATGGTCATGGCCAGTAACCTGTTTGAGTTTCGAGACTCCCTCATCAAACGCCCGATACGCCACCAGAGTTTGGATTATAGAGAAGCGAAAATCCAACTCAGAAGCACCTACCGCCGCAATACACCACTTGGCATCGTGATCCCAAAACATGCAATGGAAGTGATGGAGGGGTTCAGGCTTGAGAAAATCAGAGGGGTCCAATAGTGCCCAGTCCTTCCAGAATGGTTCAACAACACCATTCAAGCATAGTGGCTCAATAGCCTTCAGGAAATTCTTGTAGTCAGTTGGAGGATAGTAGGCGCAGGCAGTACAGATGGCGGCGAGGGTCATTTCTGGAGTGTGTGGTGGATGACAGTAGTCGTCACTGAACTCCTTCAATGTGGCCATAGTAATGGGAGATGCTTTTGTATCCGTTGCTGCCAATAGGCACTCCTCTGGCATGTCTGCGATATACAACACCAGTGGTGTGTAGCAGTAGCGCAGATCACCTACTGGATCACTCATCATTATCCCCACTGCAGCTGCAGTCTTCAAAGGAGCTAGCACAATGTTGAGTGCCTGGTGTACGAGCTGATCCTGGAGTAAGCTTTGAATGCAAGTAGTTTTATGAGTGAACTTGGCAATTGGGAGTAAGGCAAGAAGGAGATAGGCGTGAAGCAATGTTTTACTTCATATGCTTGCGTCGATGTTGGCAAGACTAATCAAGAGTGGGTGTGCCATGTGGTTGCTGCTCATGATGGAGATATTGGTCTTGTCGGACGAAAGCACCACTCCTAGGGTAGTAGCACCGGGAGGAAGGACATTCTTGAACAGAGTTGGCATCTGAGTACATGATAAGTTGAATGACTCACTTGTATGCCCCAGGCACGATCACCACTCAACCACTCATCATACACCTGACAAATTTTAGCGGCAGACGTCCAAACCTTTCTTGGAACAAAAGAAATATGGGACTCAAACAGAGGATGGCTAAGAAGTGCCTGCAGACATTCGATTGCATTGCAATAAAAAAGACGAACAGGCTTCTTGGTGGGGTGCTCTGGTGTCATGGGCTGGCATAGCCAGCGTGGGCCAGCAGGAAGCATCTCTGCCCGAGCTCTGAGCTCTTTTGCCGTGTGAAAGGAGAGGGAAATGTGTTTGAACTAGAAAGTTATCAGATGTGGCATGCAATTAAGTGATGCAAAACTCATGATCTTGAGCGATAGCAGGGTATCAATGGCTGCCATACTAAGCCGAGAGTGCAAAAGCCAGGACGCAAAAGCCCATTCTTCCTTAGATTCCCAAGGAAAATATAGGTTCTCCCACCTCTCATCAGCATACACGTCCTCCCTGAATGAATCCATGAAGATCTTGCCACCAGGGAAGACCTTGCCACATCCTTCATAGAGTTCGACAAACTTTCCGTGGAGTGGTTCAGGGTGATTACCAAGAACTGCTGCCAACTCGCCAGGCTCAAAATCAGGAGGAACGGGGTCTGTCATCAGAAAATTGTGGTCATCAAGCTTGATGTCTGGGTAATCAAGTTGGTCTGGAATGGTGGATACCGCCCTACTATGGGGAAGTTGTGCATTATTTGGGTCAGTTGAGGGATGCATGTCTTTGTAAAATTGCATCTCTGCTTGGCAAGGCAGACTATAGCAAGAACCCATCGGTTAATTCATATGCTGGAGAAGATTTGTTTCCATGCAAAACTTCTTACCGCAATGAGGACAGCTGATGGTTTTCAGCTTGCTGTGGTGAGTCTTTACCCAAGGCATGTCAACCTAGACAATGTGTCAGCTTGTGCCGAGACCAAGTATTGGCACCACTTACTAGACACAAATAGCCTGGTAGTAAGTTGTAGTAGCTAAGTGCTTAGCACTTTTGTCGGAGTCGCAGACTTGCTTTGGCCATGTCCAACAGTGGGCAACCCCAGAAGTGCCCATGCTGTTTTTCAGCACCCCACCACCACCATGAGTGTGTCTGACGCATCAAGAGCAAGTTACAACTTGTGCCCCCACGATCATGCTCCTGAAGTTTCAGATGCAATTTTTCACCTTTCATCACTGGCACCCGTAGAGTTCCACAAAAATACCATTTCCCCGGTTTGCCATCCTTTACGTTCCGACTTGATGGAGCAGCTTGCGAACTTACAGGGAAAGCAATTGAGTTGTCCTGAATTGGGGACACCAGTATGTACTCATTCCTTTCCATTGTATATACTTGCACTGAATCATATTTCAGCAGCCTGAAGGCTCGGAGCCTTCTGGATTTTATCTGCACCATATTATCCCACCACCATGTAGTAGCTTCAAGGCTTATTTGCTACTTGAAGCCACTCGAAGTGACCAACAGATTTCTCTTATGCACAAAGATCTCGCAAATGAGATCATACATCACAACACAATTACTCTACAGCTCAATCACATAATGCTTGAGAAGGCGCAGGAGAATCTACATGTAGCAGATTGATTTATCGGTCACGTCCACCTAGTGATCAGACAGAGTGGCTATCCTGCCGCCTATCAAGAGTATACGATGCAAGAATCTTACTCATGACATAAAGGTATGTTTTATATACTACTAGTATGTGTGTGAGATCTCACTGGATATTGGGTAGTGAGCGTGGATCCACATTCATCATCCACTCTCGATGTAGTACTAGATTAGTATGCACTCTTTGTTGTAATGTGGAATTATGCTACTTTGCTGGACCCTCTGGACATTCCTATGCGCAGACTGGGGATCTATAGGATCTGTCATAGTTGTGTGATGTGAATTCATTGTACTACTAGTAGCCCTATGTCTACTGTCGAGGGCTAGAGTGCCGGGGTCTTCATTGGAAATTTGTAAGCGAGCTGTCAGACACTGGACTAGGCCATGCCAGACTGTGCCAGGCTGTGCCGAGTCTGGACCTCGCATAAGATCTGTGGCCTCGGCTAAGCAAAAAGGCTAGTTTGCTGATGTACTTCAACCACTTCTGAAGAGGATGCCATTGCTACTGCTCTCAGACCCCATGCCCCAGAATCCGAGTACGAAATAGCCTCCAACTCCCACAAGCGCAAACTCAAGAGTGTTTCTAGCGACCACCCCAGCAAGATGAGCAGCAGGTCTCATATGGATGGCGAAACGAAGACAGGGAGGGGTGCAGACAAAGGTAAAGCTTCTGTGCGGGGACCGAGGCCAAAACCCACCATCAAACACAGCAAGAAAGGTCCCATCAACCCTGAGATCATCATCTCCTCTGATGATGAAGATTTTCCAGACAAGATATCTCATGGTTTACGCAATGCACCATCTGGTGAGTTAATTTATGGACTGCATGATTTTCTGCTAAGCCATGAATTATAGTGTCCCACAAGGCAACTAATAGTACCAACACTCCACTGGCACATGAGAGCGACCCTTTCCAACAACCCTTACAACCCAACCTGCCAGTTGATTCTGAGCACGCAGGTACAGGTATCCAGTTCCTGGGAGCTGTCAAGGGCCCGTTGGAGCAGACATCACAGCCTCCTGCTTCTCCCTCGCCAACACGTCGCCAGCCCATCCAATCGCTGACAGCAGGTCTTGAAGAGCCATGTTTGGCGAGCTTAAATTCAGCTCGTTCTACAGAGCCTCTGGATTCTCCCCCCAAGGTCATCCCTCCTGCAAGTCATGGGCCTCGTCCCCTCGCTGTGGAGTCCACCATCTTCTTTGGTACTTTGGGAGCATCCGGTGGTTCTAACCCTCTTACCAGCAGGCCCACTGTCATCATTGAGGCTCCAATGTCAGGTATATCTGATCTGCTGGTCTCCCATACTTCAGCCACTCCACAACCAGCAGCCAATGTCAGTACACCTCCCTGTTTACCTGCCACTGCCACAAACACAGCTCCTCCTTCTGAGTCTGGTGTTGAGGTTCCCCCAGCTCCACAATATGGTCTGTCAGAAAGGTTACATCATGCATACCCCCAGCACCGTGAATGGCTCGACCCTCAACTTGCTGGATCAGGCCATCAGATTGGGGGAGGCTATGCTGCGGCCTCACAGAACACATACAATCACTATCATCCTTACCAACTTGAACCCCATATGTATGCTGATGTGCGCAGCTGACCGTTCCCTCATTACCATGATGCTCTCGCTGGTCCCAGAGGTTATGCCAACCACACCTTGGGCAGGGACAATCCTGCAAGACCTTACCTCCACATGGCGCCCCTGCACGAGTTCCGAGACCCTCAAGGTGTGTATGGAGGATTCTGTGGGCCACACGAAGGGCTGGTTGACTCTGGAATATATTATTCAGAGGACGCAAGGCTCTACTGGGACTCGCATGAGATATCCAACCACCCCAGTGGCTTGTCATTTGATCATCCAGCATTCAGACATGGAGCCTCTGGTGCTCCTCATGCTTGCAGCAGCCCCAACAATGCCCAGATGCTCAACCACCCAGGCCCATCATCTGACCAACACACATATGGGCATGGACTCAGAGTCCCTGGAGTGTCCCGCGCAAGTTGTGATGATATTCCTCGTCGTCAACAGTCCAGTCACCCAGTCACGTCCTCTGACATGGTCCCGACATCTGAAGGACAAGGTACAACTTCGCCTGGGACTGAGTAGGAGGTATCTGTGGTGCGACCTAGATGTGCAGCTCCGTGTGAGTCCTTCCAGCCCTGAGACAATTTCGAGTCTCATTGGCACCCTTAGAATATTTTTTGTGTCATGATAAATCTCTTTCTTGATCTCGTTGCCTGCTGGGGCTACGCTTCTTGTGGGGTCTACGCTGCTTGTTCCTTCCCTGTTCTGGCACCACTGCCTCAGGACACTACTTCTTGCATCATGCTTCTTGTCTTCTTGTCCCTTTCCCACTGCCTCCAGACGCTGCTTCTTCCATCAAATTTCACAACCTTCTGTGCCTTTTTGATGTGATTCCCCCTCATGACGTGTTTTTTGGTACTGAAATGCTCCATCTTCGAACATTATATCTTTGTGCCTGCTTTCTGTATTGTGCCACTTCCTGTATCATGCTTACAATATATTGCATTCACTATGAACGCAGAAGACTGAGAGTGATTGAAGCAACATAGTGCGAAGCAATGTAGTGCATAAGGCATGCAAAGGTATCGTAAGTCAGAAACATAGTGCCTAAGGCACATGGAGATATCATAAGCCGGACAAAGAAATCACATCGGAAACAACATACGACTATGGGTGCAATGGAAGACAGAAAAAAGGCCAGAAAACAAAGGCCAGAACGAAATTTCTCCAAAGACAAATCTCCAAAGACAAGAAGCTGGAGGCTCCAGGGCGTTCAAGGGGCAGACCATGGAAAACAGAAGACAGAAAAAATACCAGAAAACAAAGACCAGAATGAGCTTTCTTCTGAAAACAAATCTTCAAAAATAAGAAGCTGGAGGCTCAGGGACATTCAAGGGGCACCTCACAAGAGGCTGAGCAGGCAGCCTCCAATACTTCTCAGAGAGTTTAGAGGGAGGATGATAAAAATACCAGAAAGAGGCCTCTCCCTGACCTGTCTCCCAATCGGGAATATAGTGGAGGATAATTCTTGGAAGTGGTCTCTCGGATGTGTTTCGCCCTACATTGAAACCCCATCTGAAAGGGCGTGGGAACATCGAAAAAGTGCTGCCAAGGGTGACTGACCTCATGCAATCCTCATGACCCTCGCAGACATGCGTTGTCTCTCCTGACTCCCCATTCCATATTCGGACAGTTTCATCGTGCTGCCACTGACAATGATCTTCCCATCCCGAGACACATCTATGGCCTGCACCGAGCCACTGTGACCGCGCAACACCTCCACTGCTCCCATCGTCCGGTTCCATATTCAAAGTGTCTTGTCATCCGAGCCAGTGACTACTTTGTCTTCATCCAGGCAGAAGTGTACACAGTTAACCCAATCTTCATGCACCTCAAGAATTTGCACGGGAACTTGGTGGCTTGCCTTCTTCAAAGAGACCAACTGAGACGAGGCAGACCTGATGACGGACGGAATGCTCATGCTCTCAAAAGATACTGAATGAGACGGGGTCAGCATATTGACAGATGGAAACGTGAGTGGGTGGGTGATGGTGGTGAGCATTGAAAGCGGTAGGGACATTGGACTGCATTGCACGACAGGAAAGGGCAGTTGTAAACATGGTTGTTCTGGTGAGTTCATTTCCTGTGCACCTCATGCCATCAGACAAACACACTAAACACCTCGTGTCTGATAGACGCCTGCACAGTTTCTTTTCTGATGTTCGCAATGGTGTCCTATACCACTGTCCATGCCCGCATCCATTATGCTCATGTGTTTCTCTCAGCATTCGTGGCCATTTACCCCAGTCAATGTTGCAGCTCCGCACCAAACCTCCACAAGTCAAGCTAACTACCCCAACATCTTAGGGAAGTCGCTATAGTCCGATCTCTCACTGAATCCCACAGCAACCTACTTCTGGACCATTCTCACAATCACATCTGTGGTCCTAGATGAAGACCCAGTGCACCACTTTGCGAGAATCTGTTTGCTCGTTGATTCTAGGTATCTCACCATCCAGTATTGGCGTTACTACAAAGCTGTGAAACAGCATGGGACTATCTGGCCAGCACATACCACTGCTGTATCCCCGAATCTTGTGTGACAATGATCATTTTCATGTGCTGAATTTTATTGAATTGATCGAAATTCTTGAGCATAATTTTATCCCCACTACAACTCACTGACTCACTGACAACAAAAAGTGCATCCCATGACTACCTACTGGATGACCGACTATGCGTGTGGTTCTAACGTACAAACGGTAGATGACTTGCGTAGCCATCGATGGCAGGTGAACACAGCCTCAATACCATTGATGCTTATAGGCCATACTGTTAGGAAGGTCTCTATGCTTCAACAACTCACAGAGAACGAGAAGCTAACTTTCCACAGAATCATCGTCTGAAGCTAGCCATGGAAGAGTCCTTTATGCCATGATATAGGTATTCAACAGGTGCTTACGCTGTCATCTGACCCTGCTGGCACACACAAGTCGAGTCCAGGACTACTACTATGTTCTTCTCACAAATTGGGTGCTAGAAAGTAGCTCTAGGAAGGAAAGAGCAGCCAAACAGGCTCAAAAACACACCCAGGGGAACAGGAAGAAGCTCAAAATGCCAAGGAGAAATGCTGCGGAAGCGTGAAGGACTCTGGAAGCTCAAAACAAAGGCTAAAAGTTTCTTCCACACACTTGTTTCTAGTCCCCAGGTGATCGGCCCCTCCATATCCAGATGTTATTTTTGTTTCCCTGCATCAATTGTGGATGGGATATATGTCAGAGGTGCATTGAAGAACATGATTATCTGTGTCAAGCCACGGAATCATACCATCTCAGAAAGACAACCATTCATGGCCATATCTCGACGATGACACCCTGAAACCAGGCATTGAAAACGAGATGTACATTGAATTTCTTGCAGAAGACTGAATCCAGTGGAAACTTTTGGCCCTCCCAGCCTTTCTTCCCCTCTTATCAATCCTCATATCTCAGCGCTCTGGCAATGGCCCCTCATACAGACGGTGAAGAGAGAGGACGCACTTAGGAAGTAATAGGAAGCTGGAGGACACCATGGGGAGGGCGGATCTCCACGTCCCAACTCGCAAGGGCCCAGTGACGATCTTCACCTTGGTGCCGGCAGCAAATTAGAGGCCAATCAGATCCCATTGCCCTTGGTTCCATCAGCAGAGTTTCATTTCTTATCTATCTACTCAACTTCTTCACTCCAGCCAACGGGATAGATTTCAAGTGATATCGCGTGGATCTCAGGGCATCAGCTGGTGGGAGGACAGACAAAGGTGGTCTCTCAGAAGATGACAAGGTGACCACAGATCTCTGAGGTGCTGTTTACAGAGAGCTGTGGAATGTTCCAGCCATCGTCACCCATGCAACCTTGAATTTTTCCTGTTCTTGCGTGAGGCGACTGAAGTCGGTGACTTATCACTCAAAGTGAACAGCCTCAAGCCCCGGTGACCAACGGTCAGAGTCTGTCTCTACTGCGACATTCACAGGAATCGCTTGAGGACTGAAGCTCCTTGAGGAAGTCATTGTCCAATGATAAAGATGGTGATTTGATTCCAAAGCAAACCGATGGGCACGTCGAGGGCCCACTCTACCTGCCCTTCTACTTTCTCTTTCCAGCTAAGAGTTCCACCGTCAATTCTAGATCCTTTTGTTTTAGGTTAGCACCCATGGATATCCCTACAGAAACCCTTTCGAATGCACAGAATGAATTATTGTGTATGCCTCTGTTGTTGCAAGGTACAGACCTGCATTTGTTGTCAGTTTGACGTCTCCTCGAAGCAACAGTTTGAATATGTCATTTAGAAAGTGAGCTTCTCTGGGACATCGTCATGGTGGTGGATGCAATCACAGAACATTTGAAAGTCAATGACGAAGTGCACTCCACTCCTATTCAACAGGGTCAAATCATTTGGGAAAATCCTACAGGGCTGGGGGAAACATGTCAGGGACACATATGTGCTGGGTGACGGCGGTGGGCTTGGGTTGCAGCTGTTGGACACTCATGCCATGTGTCTAGGTTGGTCCTCATGCCATGTGTCTAGGTTGGTTATGGGGGCTTGGCTTTAATGGGCATATCATCAACATTGTGGTTCTCTTTCTCTCACTTGCTTGTATGGGTGACCGTCATTCGAGGTGTCATTATATGCATTGTCATGGAGACACTCAACGCCTTCCTCACAGTGTATTTGCCTAACCTTTTTTTTCTCATGTTTTTAACGTGTCAGGCTCAGATTACCAGGTACCTCATTCATACATTGAAGAAAGACAATGCTTCCCCTGCAGTGCTCGTCCTACGTGGAACTTAGGGAAATATGCCCTTTACTGATCCTGAATTGATCTGTAATGGCCAACAATGTGGGGGAGAACATCCATTGCAACAGAGGATTGAAAGGATAGATATGAAGACATATCGATACAGTACTGGGTAAAATGTACATGTGTAAATCTCAGGAACTAAAAACAAAATGCAAACATCCGGTACACAGATCTAGGAGCTAATGATAAAGTCAGAGAACATGGGCACTACAAAGTCAGAGCAAAACAACAACAACGGTATAGGGAACTGCAATGCCCTACTGCTGCAGATGTCATCCATACAGGTTTCCAGCTATATATACCAGCATCACATCATGTGCAGGACTGCGTGAGACCTCGGCCAGTTTTCCCACGCTATCCAGTGCTCACCCGATACATCTTATGCTATCCTACCCTCACCCAAGCCATGGGAAGCATCATGCTTCACTGCATATTTGCATCTTGCCCCTACTAGCATTGTTGCCATTAGATCTTGTGTGCATTGGCCAGGTGTTCTGTGCATGACTGCACGAGACCTCATCCAGTTTTCCCACACTACCCGGTGCATATCTGGAGCATCTTGCACCGTCCTATCCTCACCCGGGCCCATGGTTATCCCATGCGCCCACCAGTCCTGTCCACCTGAGCCTTATTTGGTATGTGTCCATTATGGTTCTGTCATGTCTTGGGAGATTCCAAGACTATATAAGGACATAGCTAGCCTTTGTCCTGCATGAATCTTTTGTCCTGTAGGAATCCTTGATCACCCAATCAACCTGCTGTTGATCTGCCCATTAGTTTCCTTCTCTGTGCGACAGCTGCGCACCCAGCATTTTCTAAGTATCATTAGCATATCCAACACACCCATCATAGGCCAGCGTCCCCTAGCATGGGGAAGCCTATATCACGACCCAGCGACATCTGTCATGACATTCCTTGCTATTTCTTCGCCCATTCCTTGCCCATCCATGCACATCCTTGCCCATCTGTGCGCATCCTTGTCCATCTCACATAATGTAGTCATATTATCACAAGGGATACGGATGGCCCGCCCTGACAATTTCACAATGCATACAGAAGGCCCGTCATGGGCCCGCCAAATGTATATTCAGTGGTGGTCAAAGCATGGGCGGGCCCGGCAGTGATCCAATTCAAATATGAATTTGCTAGTGGATGAAAGTGGGTGTACATATGGACAGGCCCGCACTAGATTCTATAGCCAAACACTGAAAGATACAGGTGGGCCTGTGGGCATTGTCTTGCAATAGTGTGCAATATACAAGCAGGCCCGCATATATTTCCTATGGGGATTGTGTGACATACGTGCGGGCCCACCTGAATGTCATACCATGAGTTGTCAACATTGGTACAGGCCTGCCAATATATTGTTGGAATGGTCGACAACATACAGGCGGGCCTGCCTGAATGTCATACCATGAGTTGGCAACATTCATGCGGGCCTGCCAATATATTGTTGGAATATTTGACAATATATGGGCAGGCCTGCTGTTGAAGCAGGCAGGGATATAGCGAGAGGAACTCTCTAACTCACCTGTGCTGAGGAGGACACTTGCTGGTAGGCAGGTAGTGGTTGGAGTATAAGAAACAATCTATTGAGCGCTATCACAGCACTGGGTTTATATACTAGTTACAGGCGTGACATGTCACTGATGTGACTGTTGATGGGACAAATAGTCCTTATCTACTTACTTATCTAATCTAGTAAGCACACTGTAATGAATGCTGTACATGCTGCTATAAGCACAAGTTCAACACCTGCCTGAATGTCATACATACCATGAGTTGGCAACATTCATGTGGGCCCGCCAATATATTGTGGGAATATTTGACAATATACGGGCAAGCCAGCCTGAATGTCATACCATGAGTTGGCAACATTCATGTGGGCCCGCCAATATATTTTGGGAATATTTGACAATATACAGGCAAGCCCGCCTGAATGTCATACCATGAGTTGGCAATATTTGTGTGGGCCCACCAATATATTCTTGAAATGTTTGAAAACATACAGGCAGGCCTGCCCGCATATCATATCATGACTTAGCAACATTTGTGTGGGCCAGCCAATATAGAGGTCTCATCTGTGGCAAATGGGCAGGCCTGGTGTAAACTCCCAGTGGGCTACCAGAATATTGTTGGAAACTTTAAAATCACACAGGGGGGCCTGCATAGATGTCACTGAAGGGTCCAAGAACCCTTGGGAGGGCTGCCACAAATATTATGGAAACTTTGAGGTCACACAGGGGGGCCTGCATTAATGTCATACGTGGGTTCTGCAACCTTTGTGTGAACTGCCTGAATATTCTTGGAACCTTTTCCCCCACACATGGCGGCCTGAATATAGGTCACTGAAGGATCCAAGAACCCTTGGGATGGCTGCCACACATATTTCGGAAACTTTGAGGTCACACAGGGGGGCCCACATGAATGTTATACGCAGGTTCTGCAACATTTGCATGGACTGCCTGAATATTGTTGGAACCTTTGCCACCACAAATGGTGGCCTGAATAGAGGTCACTGAAGGGTTCAAGAACATCTGTATGGACTTCTGCAAATATTTCAGAAACTTTGAAATCACACAGGGGGGCCCGCATGAATGTCATATGTGGGTTCTGCCACATTTGCACAGACTGCCCGAATATTGTCGGGGCCTTTGCCCCCACAAATGGCAGCCTGAATAACATATCAGAAGCACAGAGCATGTACTCAACACCTTGTAATGATATGCCCCTGTCTCCTCCTGGTCCCTGTGCTGTCTAGGGAACTGAAGTGGTGGTCAGCCAGGGTAACAGCATAGAATCATTGGGCAT
>MU121377.1:1923-13791 GCA_014904835.1 Paxillus ammoniavirescens
AAGCCAAGCTTTAATTGAATGAAAAGCTTGCTCAATCGGATTAAAATCCGGTGAGTATGGCGGGAGGTAGACAAGCCTTGCTCCTGTGTGATGATTAGGAGTGGCCTGGGAACTGAATACGCCTACATACGCACCACATTCGTCCTCAACAATTCGCCGCACCTCTTCGTCATGGTGAATGGAACAATTGTCTAGTACAACAACACTTCGGGAACCAGGATATGGTGTAAGTTTGGGTGACTAGAAGGTTGTGCAAGTGTTAGTGACGCAATGTGAACTAAGAACACTTCCTACCACTTGATCTCGGATGAAGGTAATAAACCGCTCTTTGGTCATGGCACCCTCAAAAATGTCAAGGGCAATGATGCCACTTGATGCCAAGGCAGGGAGGACCGAGAAATGCTGTCCACGAATGAATGCTGCACACCATATACATGCCCAACCAACTGGTGCGTAGCCATAAGAGCGTTGGCTTGTTCAACCATCAACACCAGACTCATCCAACCACACAAAGTAATCTGCCGGAATATCACCATACTGAGCCTGCCAGGTGGCACGAAGCAGCTCATTTCTTTCTGAAGCAGTTGCAGAGACATGTTTGCGTGTCAATGCCAGGCTTCGAACAGCTCGGCATATGGTTGCAATTGAAACATCAACACCACGAGACTGTGAAAGGCGATCTTGGAGCTTGTCAAGGTAAAGGGAGGGGTTTGCAGTGAGAACAGATGAAAGATAGTTCATATCACCTGTATTGAGGACTCTTGGACCTCCTCACGGCCATGAGAGGGGGTTTTGGACTGTTCCATACTCGCCATGAAGACGGAGGACATTGTGAACAGTCTGTTCACTACAGCCAGCGAGTTCCAAAATCTCGGAAGTCGATTTTCCAAGCTGTTCATGCCAGTGTACCATATGCTCTCGCATTTCCTGCGAGGTGTGAGGTGGCATTGTTACTGACCACTGAGTCGAGCGTTGGGAGCCCTCGTTGACATCTCGGCAATTCCAATATTTGGCTGATAAAAACACAGCCAAATACATTCGTACAGAAATTCAGGCGGCAACTTGACATGCAAAGCACTGTATTGAGGTACATTCCAGCACAAGAACATAGAAGAGTACAAAATCCTGGTGGTGATAGTAAACAACTGAACTTTTAAAAATGTGCTTGAAGTCAAAATCAAGTGTGACTGCATCATTGCCAGTATAGAGGTTGAGTCCAGGAAGGTTGCAAGGTGTGCCATACAAAGGTGAGGAGATGGGAAGGTGGTTATGAAGAAAAGTCCTATGACCTGCTTTTCTTTGCATTGCATCACCGTTGGTAGCAACAAACCACAATGGACCCACAGTCTCATGAGCACCTGTGGCTTTCCAAGCATTGAGAAGGGTGTTGAAGATGAATTCCATATCAGCAACATCTTCACTCTTGCAGGTAGGAGCAGCTAAGAGGGGATAAAAGCTGTCTGTCCCAATGACACGAGCCCCAGCAACAGTTGCCTCTTTTCCCAAATGAATGGTTTCTGACTGCAGGTCTGCTGTGATACACAAGGCTGAGTTGTATGTATGGAGAACAGGGTCGACCAGATGAGAGTGTGTCCAACACAGTCCTCCAATGCTGTTGGAGTGTAGGATATAAACTGCGGTCTTTTCAGTAGTTGTCTCATCAATAAGGAAGCTAATTCTGTGTAGTACCCTGCACCCATCATGGGCAAGAACACCCAAAATCACATCATTGATGTTTTTCTGCACAGTATCAATGGATATGCAGCCTATAGTTGGAGTGATCTTGATGAATGACATCTTCTTGCAGAGGGTTCAAAGAGAGGGGGATATGGAGTCATTGGTTGAGTGCAAATAAGATATTTGAACCACCTAGTTGATAGCTGAGTAGAGCGGGGTCATTGACATCTGCACTGTGGCCACGTGGGCAATAACCTTCCTCAAGTGCATCTTCAATCATGTGTATGATAGCCCAAATACTTGCACTGTTTTGAAAGCTGAATGGAGAAGTTGTCGCAGCCACAGTACATTTGCTTTCAAAAGGGCCATGACAAGGGTAGAATGGTCTTTGAGTTTCCCAAGAGCTTGTTTGATCTTGCAGACATTATTTAAATTCTATAACAGACCTAGAGGTGAGAGCAGTATTAGGTAAAAGACACTGAGAGACTTACCTAAAGCTTAAGGCGATTTAAGATGCTATTGCTCCTGCAAGCCTTGGCCCCAACATGAGCTTCCAGGTTGGTGAAGTGGCCCGGGATAGAGAGTAGGCTGTGAGACCTGATACCCATTCTGACCCATGCGTCATAGTCCTCATGTGGACATTGTACCTCCCACATGTTGTTCATGTTCATTTGGACTCTGAGGTAATTATGCTTATGGAGTTTGAGAAATGAGACTGGTGTTGCTTTACATAGAAGTCTGGACTTTTCAGCAGGACCCAAGGGAGGGAGTTGTATACAGTGCAGCTAAATCATGTAAGGTCCAAGTTAGCATTGCATGATACCAGAATAACAGTGAGGTTGGCTAAACTAGTCTAAGAAGGAACTAAGACCAGGCGAAAAGAAGGGGGTAGGGTGCAAACAGTTCGACCCTTGAGGGAAGCTGTGAGCACTAAGGCAGAAAGACAGATCTTCTCCTTCTCACGTGTGGAACAAGAAAGGTACTCAGTGGTCAACTGAGTGAAAGTGAAGAGTGAGGAAAGGAAAGGACAAGTGACACAAGAAGAAACCTTCAGGTTGAAACCCGGGAGTGAAGTGAGGTGATTCAAGGTTGAGTGAGTTGTCGCTGAGAGGCACGAGGCCTAGTGCTTTCAATGGGCGAGCTTGTGAGTGCGAAGTGAGCTTAGCTCTCAGATAGTCATGGGCGACGGGTGAGAGAAGAGTTCAGGGGATCAAATTCTGGGACTATTGCCCAACAACAGACAGGAGCATATATGATAAGTGGTTGAATAGAAGATAGGTAAATAGATAGATAGATAGATAGATAGATAGATAGATAGATAGATAGATAGCTAGATAGATGGATGCACTTTCATGCCTAAGTACAGGGCTTTATAGTCTGGGCATTCCCAAGACTGTCTGATATGTCACGTGATTATGTAATCCTACTGAGCCTGTTGGATATTATAGTGTGGTACATTGTAGTAGTCAAGAGAAGGAAAAGCAAGAGGAAGAGGGAGAACTGGTATATCACTTACCAGCAGGGGTAGGGTATGAGTGATACGGAAGGTACGAGGGTGAGCGAGTGGGCAAGGGTGAGCGAGCGAGTTGGAGGCCAGTATGGGCTGTTGTGTAGACATACACGCATAGGGAACACTGGTTCCCTACAATGGGTTAATACCTACCTTATGAGGTGCCCAAGGGGGTAGAGACGGCTCATAATTATACTCATAAGGGATCTGAGAGCCGTCATCTTGGTGAGAATGAGAACCATATGGGCTTCCAGAGGTGATTGGAGGTAATGAATCATTAAATGGGGCATTGTTGTAGTTGTCCCATGTAACAAGTCATGAGAGGAGATCTTGGGTATCAGGTGCTGATGAAACATTGGATTCCTGGCTGTAATTCAGGGTATAACAAGTATCCATGGTTGTTCTTATGTAGTCTATCAGGTAGAATAAAAGGTATATGAGCACGATATGAGCATGGTTGCTCAAGAATGAAATGTGCAAGGCTGCATGCTAAGGACTATTGTATCTGATCGGGCATGTGTATCAGTGATGATTTAGGAAATTTCCTTTTTAGCTGCAAAAAGATTAGTTTGTCTTGTCTTTGCTTGTTCATGAAGCAAAATATATGTCTCGACTATCTACAATGGTGCTGAGTACACAACTACACTATCTTTACTAAGTAAAGTAGTGGATTTGTACAGCCGTTCACACCCTAGACAAAGTTTGTGAGATGACCTTCTAAAGTTTCATAATGGACCCCAGACACTGATTTGGGGGGGGGGGTCCAAAGGGAGTGAGTGTTTGGCATTCTATGTATGCTTCTTGACCTGACGGGGTGAGGGTCAGTCTGCTGATGGAGCACAATGTCTTCACCACCTCCCTCTTGTAATTCTGAGAGGGAGACACATCTTTTCTATTTGACAATCTCATCCATATTGAGCAGTGTTGTCACAGTGTCACAAGTTGTGCCATTCTCATCCTAAAATGGGCACATCACACAATATTATATTTTTGAATGCTTCTTGTGAGAGCTACCTATAGTACTTATGATTGATAAGCTCAGTTGGTTTCTCCAACCACTAAGTACTTACTATTCAATAGTTCCAAAACACATTCAATTCTTACACTAATGTGTTTTCTTGACTTCCTATCCCTAGCATTGATTTCTGAGTTTGATGGAAGACCTGGCTTGCAGATCGCTTCTCCAACTGAGTGAGGGCCCAGTTGTCCCAGCACTCCTTTCCACTAGATGTGCTATATTTGTCACAGGATTTTCACTAGTGAATGTGGAGAGGGTATAAACTCTCCCATCGAACAGGTTCCCAGTGTTACAGGAATGGATTGTCACACCAAAGAAAACCTGTTTGGGAGTGAGAAGTGGGAGGTTGCTAACTTTGACCCTCATGGTAAAGACAAACTGGGTCTGTGCACTGTAAGAGGAAAGGGTAGAGAGCTTTGAGAGAAGTTAGTTTATTATGATGCTTACTGACCCAGAAGTGTAATGTACCCATACTCTTTACACATTAGAATGTTTATATCTGATATGATTAGTGTCACCCACCTCTGTGGGCTGTTATAACTTAACCAACTAGACCTCAAATAAATTGTGCTTCAATGAAGCCTCTAATTCTCACCACAAGGAGTTTGGACTATTTAGACCCTGCTCTCAAGGCCAGGTTGTTCTTCCTCATCCAAAAGCTGGCCAGCTGAAACACAATCACAGGCTTACTGCTTGTGTAGAAAGGATGTAGATTGTCATTGTTGTTGTAATCGCAAGGGCTGTATAGGGGACCTGTCAGAAGCAGAGTCAATCTCGAGGTTCCGGAGCAAATCCGAAGGATCAGGTTATCAGGTGACAGGGATAGGAGCCTGGAGAACATTGGAGGAAGAAGAGACTGTGGCTTCAACTTATGTGTTGTGCCCCTGTACAAGTTCTTGTCTCTTAATTTACGGATGAGGTCAGATTATAAGTCCTGAGATCAACTCAAAGATGGAGTAGAGGATTTTTGGATTGGAATCTTATTGATATTTGAACTGGAGAAACATAGGGAAGTTACATGGGGTTTATATACTAGGAGTCCAGATGGATATAAACAGAATAGCGTCGGGTTTTCGGGAATCCTGATGCGCAACAGAAGAAGGAAATGTGTTATGTCGCGTGACTTTCCCATTCAATTCAACCTAATCCCGATACATCCCAACACATCCTGACATATCCCAACAATGTTGTACTTAGATATTTCCTCCCTCTGTTTCCTGTTTCCCATTCCTGTTCCTGTTCCTGTTCCCGAGTCCTCAGACTCCCATTAGTAATCATGTCTGTCTTATACCCATTTTCTGACATGTTTCTCCCTTTCATCATCATTTGTCTATCCTTGTTAACCTAACATGCTTATTTGTCATTTGCATGTCTTGCATAGTAATCCTGACATCTCTTTCTTTTGTTGCATGTTGGGATTCCCGAAAACCCAATGCTAATCCATTGATATCCATCTGGCCTTTCAGTATATAAACTCCATGTAACTTCCCTACGTTTCTCCAGTTCAAATATCAATAAGACTCCAATCCCAATATCCTCTATGCCTCTGAATCTCCCTCTTAAGTCTTGAGTTGACCTCCACCTCCGTAAATTAAGAGACAAGGACTTGTACAGGGGTGCAACATATAAGTTGAATCCACAGTCTCTTCCCACTCCAACATTCTCCGGACTCCTATCCCTGTTACCCAATAACCTGATCCTTCAGGTTTGCTCTGGAACCTCGGGATTGACCTGGATTCTGACAAAATGTCAGGATTACTATGTAAGACATGCAAATGACAAATAAGCACATTGGATTAACAAGGATAGCCAAATGATGATGAAAAGGAGAAACATGACCAAAAACGGATATAAGGTGGACATGATTACTAATGGGAATCTGAGGACTCAGGAATGGGAATGGGAAACGGGAAACAAAGGAAGGAAATAACTAAGGACAACCCAATGTTGTCAGGATATGTTGGGATGCATTGAGATGTGTCAGGATTAGGTTGAATTGGATGAAAAAGTCACCGGAATTCCCCTCTTAGGTCCAAACCCTGAGGGTCTTTAGAGTTTGGACTTGGTGTGAGAATAATCTGTAGTGGAGTTTTGAATTTTGGGAGTTCAACACATTCTTCTTAAACAGAAAATCTTCATCGGATAATCTTCATCTTCCTTCCATCTTTGGCATTCACTCGGAGCCGGTGTCTGGGAAAAGAGGGAAGTGGATATTGATATGTATGAGACAGTAGTAGAGTACAATGAAAATGATTGTATTTAATGGAATGGTAGTGATGGGGGAAGGGAGGAAATGGGTGGCAGCGCGAAGCACTGTAGGGAACTGGGTTTCCCTGTGTTTGTAGTGGACTATTACCATTACCTTTTCTTAGCTTATGTCCGCTTTTTGTGGTATTACATAAAAAATTCACCTTTGATGATAACTACCATCTAGTCTCTGCTGAGGCGATCTAAGAGGCTCAGTTTAACATCTGATAGCTCCCTGGGTTCGCAGAAACTGCTTTTCTGGCCTAGGTCCGGCAGGGCTTCCTCAGATTGCAGCATACTTGTTACAGAGCTGTGTCTTGCTCACAAGTTGTGCTCCTAATCCATCCTTCTTCACTTATCTCTGGCTTTTGGGAGTCATCCCTCTCATCTCTCTCTTTTCTGTGCACTTGTCTAGTTGGAGACCCTTTAGGAACAGGCATTTTCGCCCTTCCTCATATTGGCTGGGTGAGACCCAGCCATTGTTGTCTGATCTACAACGTTGAAAGAAACAGAGTCCTTCCTGGGTGTTAAGTGGTCAGGACAAAGGAAATAATGATAAGAAGGGGGCGAAAAGTTCGACCCTAAAGGGATTCACTGGTGAGCTGAACCCTGGAAGGGAGAGTCCATTGGTCTGTAGGATGATGGGTTGAGAGTTAGAGGTAACCCGGACCTGTTCTGTGGTGAACGAGTGGATAGGGAGTAGTAGAGTAGAGGGCAGATAGCATTGTAGTGGGTTCGTCGTTATCATTCTTACTTATGCTTGGACCTTAAGTGCATGGTGACAGAAGATAGATTCAAAATGACTAAGTACAGACTTTTATAGTCCAGGCATACCCGTGACTGCGTCAAACAAAGTCAAAACATAAAGGATAATGACCTGAGTGGGTTGGGTAACAGTAGAAGGCCATTGTGATGAGAGAGGGAGTCGAAGGATAGAAGAGTTTTGGTGGTGAGCTCGCCCACTCACACTGTGCCATAGAAAGTGGATGTGAGGCATGCGAAGACGGCTGTGTGGAGGGGGGAGGAGAGGTCGAGATGATTACGGATGGAGATTAGCAATTCCATGGTGTAGGGTTTACATGGGGGCCTCTTCGATTGAGGGGGTGCCAGAGATGTTGCCACTTTGAGAAGGGCATCAGTTTCTGTGTTGTTCAGGTCCCAGTCTAGCCTGTGAATGGTGTGCCACGCCTTGACGCCATTAATGTAGTTAGATACTGCGCTGCCTGAATAGGAACCCATGAGGGCAGAGATGAAAGCTGAAATGATAGATGGGATGGCAGGTGCACGCTCCAGCTCCAGGATGTTTCAGTTGTTGCAGAAAACGTGGAAGGCTAGAAGGCCTGACCCATACATCTCCTTTGTGATGTCTGCCCAGGCATGCATGATTACATTGTATATACGCTGTATGTCATTCTGGGATAGGGTGGTTTTGGAGTCTGGGGCAGAGCGCGGTTTGGTGTGGGCTCACAGAAGTAGACGATCCCTTGCTTTACATGCAGGACGGAGTGGGGAGGGACGTAGGAGAGGGTTGGCCTGTAGTGCTCAGGGGGTTAGATGTTGATTGGACGAGGAGGGTGGTTGCCATCTCCCAGTTGAGGGCAGATGCCAGGTAATGAGAGTGGGAGGGGCGTGTGGGGGCCTTTGAGGTGACAGTCTTCAATGAACAGTTGGAGGTCAGGAGGTATGAGAGGCCTTGGGAGAAGAAGATGTGAGGGGGGATATATACCTCGGGAGGGGGGGTCTGCTGGATTGGCAGCACTGGGGATGTAACAGGCAATGATCTGGCATACAGAGTCCAGTAGAAGTGAGTGTATTTGCTTGAATACCTTGTTGACCTCTCTGTTTCTGCTGCGCCTGTTTGCCCAGGCTTCAACCACGCCAACATTATCTCCGAAAACTTTGAAATGAAAGCGGGGGGGCATGCTCTGACGATTGTGCGGATGAGGAGCTTGAATCTGATGCTTTCAGCCCATCCAATGTCCTGACCGTTGTGGTTCCAGCTAGATTTGAGGTGCCATGTCCTCCATCTTGCGCCAATTGTAATGCTGATTCGGACCTTTGAACTGGTGAGGAGGCCGTGTACTGGCTGAAGGGAGGGTAAAGGGATGGTGGTGAGAGGTATGTGGTTGAGGATTTCCTTCCACCATTTCATGTCATTCAGAGTTTCACAGGGAGGTGTTTGGGGTAGGAAGGGATTGTCACCAAAGATTCCAAGCATTGACTCGAGGTTGGTGAGGTACATACATCCAGCAGGGAAGACAATCAAGGTGTGTAGGAGTTTGCCATATAATTTCTGGACTTCTTGCAGTGTGTGAGTACATTTCGGCTCCCATTCCACAATAGCATTGATGTATTTGATTCTTTTAGTTTTGATCAGGGTGACTGTGTGCTCGGAAAGGTCCCAGATCAGGCCAATAAAGGTGGGCTTGGAGGTGAACAGTATGTCTTTGGACATTTTCCAAGGGATCCTGAGTTGATCTGATATGGCATTGATGTCATCTAGGTTGTAGCAAAATTCCTGGTTCAATAAAGGTCATGGGGAAGAATGGGACAAGTCCCTTCAGGGGCACGTTAAGTCCTTATCAAATTCCTCAATTTCATCATTGGGGAGCTTGCTGCGTGCGAACCAAGAACAGCCTCCTTTGGTAATGTGGAAGAAAATGTGATCATCCACCCATCAGGCAATGGGACCTATTCCGACGTGTCTCATTATGTCAGTTCCAGCTTCACCTATTTTCCCGTATAGGCCGCCTGAGGGTGCAAAACCAAAACACAGGGAAGTGTCAATGGCGAACTCATTATCGGATAGGTGGATGACGAGGGAGGGCCACTGGAAGGGGTGAGAGGGGATGGTTCTGTATGCTTCAGCAACATCTCTGACGGCTGCTTCTGAACTGGGTGGGAGGTGAGCAATAAGTAGTGACGTGATGTGGAAGGTGCTATAATGGGTAGGGAATGAGTCAGGGTCTATTCAGGAGTTGACGGATGAGACATGTGGTGGGATGGGCTTATGGGGAAACAAGAGGTTTTGCACAAGGCGAAATTTGCCTGGCTTCCTGGGCTTGGGGACAAGGGATAGGGGAGCCATTGGAATTGGGCCTAGAAGGCTCTTGATGGTGTTGAGGCTGAAGGGGCCTAAGTAGGGGCCTTTCACTATTTCCTTATCTATGATTTCTTTAAAGGCTGTGGCATGTACGTTGATGGAGGGGTCATTAGGGGGGGTGTATGAGTGCAGTAGGTTTGGTAGGTTAGCAGAAAAGCCAAGGCAGAGGCCCTCAGGTATGCATGGATATCTATGTATTAAACTAAAGGAGTGCAGCCAGTGATCCCATGCCTTGGATACATAGGGGGTTAGGGCTTTAGTTCTTCTGCACTCTAGGGCATGCCTGAGCGCCGTGACTGGTGACTCTGCAACCGGAGCACTCATGGATGGCAGAGTGCTTGGCTTGGCATCCGAAGGGGCGCTGCCAGTCTGTGCAGATGGCTTAGCCGCTTGGGTTGATGAGACAGCCCTCGGCGTTGTACTGGCAGTGAGAGGGGGTGCCGTCCCATAGCTTGTTTTTGTTGCAGTTTCACACATCATGTGGAAATTGCCCCAAGCATTTGGGGCATGCTGATTTGCCAGATCTACTTTTGGAGTGCTTGTAGGAGTTGGGGTGCTTGGGTAAGCGCAAGTGTGAACAGGATGAGTCCCTTTGGCAGGTGGTGTGGGATGGGCCACAGGAGCGATCCCTTGGGTAACGACCCCGTGGTGGGCCTGGGGAGACAGAGCATGGATTGCATCTGTGATTCAGGCACATGTTTGAAAGGTGATTATTGATTATGGATATGTCGTAGCCTCATCCCACTTTGAGTTCTCGGTGTCAGTCATGGCATATGCGTGAGGCGTAGGTGAGGATGACCCTCTCTCCAAGGGGGAGCTGAAGGGATGGGTGGGTCTCTAAGAACCAGAAGAATTTGGTGAGGGTATCCAGATTTGTCACCAGCCAGTTGGCTTTCTTGCCGTGCTCGAGGAAGCAGTTCTTGGCTTTGAGGAACTTGGAAAATGAGAGCTCGTGGACTGGAAGAGCGTGGTGTAATGCTCTGACGGAGGCAATGGAGCGAACAGTGAGGTGGTTGTCGACTTTGGAGATGCCAAAGGTGTTGTCAGCTTGGGATCTGTCATGATGCTTGGGTGCATCTAGACGACCTGCCAAGGAGAAGTACCACATCTTGACATAGTCAAATGTACTTAGCTTTTGTAAGGCATACTGGGATGGGGGGTGAATGAGGACGTCAGCGACTGATACTCCTGGGGTGAATGTATTCATCTTCGGCTTCTTCTTTTCCACCTCACACTGTTTGCGCTCCACTTCTTCATTGGCCAGCATTTCCTCTTCTTCCTCTCGCAGCCTGTGAGCTTGGTCAGCTGCCTCAGCTGCTCTGGCTTCAACTTCCTTTTGTGCATTCCAGGCTGCGATTCTGTTCATTATATCTGCCTGCCAAGTGGCAAGGAGACACTTGGTGGCCTGTTGGTCGTTCTCATGGTATCCACACCTGAGACCTTCACAGATGATCTTGAACTCTGGGCTGGTGTAGTTTGGGGGAGTTTTGAGGTTGGGATCAGCCATGGTTTTCAGTGTTGGAGGGGGAAGAAGGATGACTAAAGGAGAGGGTTAGAATAGGGAAGTAGTAAAGACTGTGACTTAATGGGAAAGGGGAAAGAACATTAGCGAGGGTCTGCTCTGAACGATGCAGACCACGAGTGGAGGATGTGGCACAAAAGGAAGAAAGGATGTGCCACCTTACCTCAGCTCAGCCAAAGACATAGTTCTGTCACGCAGTGAGGAACAAGCGAAGTGACAGAACATCACACAAACATCATGTTATCTTCATCAGACGAAATCGATCCCACTGAGCTCCAGCACGAAGAGGAGCAGTGTTGTCAAGAGGCAGAAAACAGGATTTGGGAGGCTGAGGCCAAGAAGGCTAAGGATGAGGAGAAGAAAAGGCAGGCTGTGGAGGAAGCACATAGGACGGCAGAGAAGGAAGCTGAGGAAGAGACGAAGAAGAGGGCCAAGGATGAGAGGAAGAAGTTGCAGTCCATGGAGGCAGACAAGAAAAAGAAGACTCCTGGGACATCAGTTGTTCACCCACAAGAAACTGAGGTGGGCACATCACCGGTGGGCAGTAGTAGGTCCGCAGCCTGGCAGCCTGGCCCCAAAAGCCCATGCGTGAACTGTACTCAGCTGGAGATAGAGTGTGACCTGCCTAGTTCAAAGAAGTCGTGTACCTGCTTTCAGTGCAGGGTATCACATATCGTACAGTGGGCAATAAAAGTGTTGCAATGTTGTGCGGGTTTTCACTGTTCGGCCAACACCTAGAGAGCCACGAAGCATAGACTCATAAACCCAGATATCATTAGAAAGCCCTTGGT
>MU121378.1:0-13753 GCA_014904835.1 Paxillus ammoniavirescens
CGCTCGTACGACAATCTCTATTGCACATCCACCCATGTCATATTGCTATCTGCATTCGACCAGGTCGTAAGAACTGACTCTTCGATTGTTTCTCCCAGGTGAGCCAGACAGTCTCACATAGCAATCTACATTGTACCTCCTTGCATGCCACACAATCATGATCCCTCTACCTCCTTGGAAGTACTGCCTCCTTGACATCGTCAATTGATTACGTCGGGCTGCTCGTTCTTGCTATTGGTATATCTTGCGCTGTCAAACATGGGATAGGTTCCACACACATGATCGTTGCGACAACGAAATATTCTATTATTCAGCAAGCATATTTATCTACAAACTAGATGACTGAGCACGTGCATCCCTCTCCCTGTACTCGATCCGCTTTTGGCGAATCCTGGCAAGCGTGCTATTCTTCGAAGGAAGCCGCTCAATGTCGGAATAGAGTGGGAATACTTGGCTATTCACAATCATTAGCACCTGGAAATAACAAACCATGAAACCATACTCACCGGTTCCACCATGTCAAAAGCTGGTCGACTTCACCTTTCTCCTGCGGATCATCAAGGAGTTTGAGAATGCTTTTGTAGAACCTCTCGGAATCTGTGACAAGATCTGTGCAGGAGAAGACCTGCACTGAAGTAAGCGCAAATCGGACCTGCAGGAGCATTATTAGCACCAGAAGGTGGACACGTGAAGCTCAGCAGCCTACCTGGGTTGCAACGTATGCGACAGATGCCTTGGTGACAGATCGCATTCCGTGAATACGGGCGTTACCTGATCGGGTAGCTTTAGGTTCTTGATCGACAGAACTCGTAGAAGTGAATATATGTTTGAATGCCTGACAAAGTAAAATTAGTATGAGTAGGCTTTAACCAGAAGTTGTGAAGCTCACAGAAACAAGCAATCCACTGCGCAGGAGCCCATTCCACGGGTCTTCGGCATCATAGGTGTAATTAGCATACAACAGAACCAGCCATTGGTCTCCCACAGCTTGAATCTGGCTGCTTTCAAGCTTGGTTTTGATCCTGTAAAGTTCATATAATCAGCATCCTAGAAACTGAGCAGGAATAGGTGAACGAACTCACTGTTTGCCCAATCGAGGCCCACGGGACAGAGTAATGCCCCGGTGCGCTCGTGATTGAAGCCTCGGCCAGATTTAATGTTGTGGGGAATATGGGGGTTCAGGATTTGCCCTTTGGGAGTGATCCAATTGATCACTGCGCTCTTCATCCCTTTAGTATCATCTGCCCTCCCCCCGTTGGCGCCTTTCTGGATCTGTCAAAGATATCATCAGGTCCAAGCACCCTTATTCACATCGCTGTACATACCAAGTCAGCAATATGGACCACATCCTCCTCCGGTGACACCATCAGTCGTGCCTCTAATCCAGGTATCATACGCAGTAGCTCTCGAAAAACCACATACTCCTTACAATCCCTAATTCAGCAATGATGAGCATGGTAGTGTGTACCAGGGAAATGATCAGGACATACGCAGCTGTCAAACCCTCGTGGCTTTTGTCACCCATGAACATAAGCCCATTAGTAATGAGCGTTTGGACATTACAAAATGCATGTACTGCCCTCCCGAAATGGCGCCCATGGTGTACCAATGGATCTTGTGTTGTTCTGGGAATAGGGTCAACACTGTGCTGAGCATCGCCCATGGATAACCTCACGGCTTTTTTCTGGGACCCAGTTGGAGAGCGCTTGAAGCTCCTCGCTTCTGGCCTGTTTGTGTCTCGGGTTCAGCGGTCTGGTGCTGGGAGCTGTGTGGCGTCCTGGAAGGGCAGAGAGAAGCGGTGAAGAAGGACTTGGAGTTGAGGCTTGTGTTTCTCTGGGGGTGATTTGAAAGCTTTATATATGCCAAAGAATGGTAGTTAGCTGATTGGACTGGGTTGGTAACCAGCATGTCTGGTCAGCACTCAAAAGGAGTGAGCGGTCCGGGACACTTCGAGCCTAATTAGCCGGGCAGACAGACATTAATATAAGTGCGCACCGATATGGACTTGGAGAATACACTGAGTCAAACTCCATGAAAACCCGAACCCACCATTGATCAGACCATGCGCTTCTGCTTGCCCTGATATGCCCCCACCAAGTTCCACAGGTGCATTCACAGTACTGCTTCAACTCTCCATCAATGCTGACTATGATCTGTAAACCCTGTATAGCGCTCAGCATTACAATAGCTGTGAATAGCTACCCAAGAGGGCAACCACACGAGCGAAACGAATGGGTAAGTACACCTTTTGCCTTGGTCAAGGATATGCTTACTTAAAATGGTTAGTTACAACGGAAGAAGCAACTGGGGGTACGTTGAGCCCTACTACGGCTCAGGGAAGGATCGGTTCTGAGGATGAGGGAATTCCTTCCAAGCATCTACTGTGCTGTAGTGGTACAGACAAAGTCGGAGGGTTGTGCCACACTATCAGGGGTAAAGAGAGTGCATTGTTTCAAGTTATATATCCACTTACATGTACCTCGTTGATTCAGTGGGCAAACCAAAGTCAAAGAGACACAGTCAATTCGAGCTTGAAGATCCCGAGGAACTTGTCGAGGGTTCTATGCCACCTAAAATGCGGTGCCTTGATGATTGGAAGGGGGCATCTGCGAGCAGCGTGGGTGGCATAGCTGAAGTACTTGGCAAGCTCATACAAGAGATTGAAGAGATGAAGGTACAGATGAAAAAAATTTCAGCAGACAATGTTGTGCACGCACATGCTTGTGGGCACAGCACGGGGCATGAGCATAGATGCAGGACATGCTGCCACTATGATCCTAGGGAAGTCGAGAGCGAACAGCCCTCAGAAAACGTGCAGATACCTCCCTGGTACGACATGTAAGCAAGAATATGTACTGCTGTACAACACGGACAGCAGGACTCCTTGTGATAAAATAATAGTTTTCATACAATCCATTGGTACCACAATATAACATACAGGTATAAGTTGATAAAACAGAAGACTAAAGGCAATGAATTGGAGGCAGTGCCCGCCAAACCAACTTTGGGAATGACCTTCAGTGAGTGTGTATCATAACCAACAGATGATCAGTAACTCACTCAGCCACCATCACTGACCTGGCGGGGATGGTCAATTGGTGGGGATATTTGAGACAGTGGACATAAATCAGCTGAGCGGCGAAGAAAGATCTTGAGGCGCGGCATGCAAGGCACGAAAGTGGGCGATGGCATCCTTCAGAAGATGAAGGGAAGCTTCGTGTTCGACCTCCTCAATCAAACATTGTTCCTCAAACAACCGCTTGATGAGGTCCTGCTTCCTCATCAATGCATCAAACCACAACTTGCTCCTACGACGTGGATGGTTTTGTGGTAATGAGCACTGAGTTGAATTTAAGTCAATATATGCTCGCATTGAAATAATTGTCTGTGACATACTAGCTTGCTGTATGATCGCCCCGCTACAACTTTGTGTGTACGATCACGACGAATGTGATCAACACAGGTGTCCCTTTGTTCTGAGGCAGGGATTGAGACAGATAGAGATGACATTGATGACGCAGGTGAGGAAGGAGTAGGTGAGGAAGGGGTAAATGAGGAAAGGGTAGGTGAGGAAGGAGTAGGTGAGGAAGGAGTAGGTGAGGAAGGAGCAGGTGAGGAAGGGGTAGGTGAGGTGGGGGAACTACCTGCCACTAGCAGGGCTGAGGTGCATGACCTTGAGTATGGTCTGGCCAAACAGACAGCTGGTCTGGCATACAAGTATAGAGGGCCAGACGTGCCCCTCAGTGAATCTTTAGACAACAAGACAAAAACTGGCACTGATGGACCAGAAGTTGACAAGGTGCATTGTTCCATTTGGTAGGTTGTACAATATGTGAGGGTAGGTTGCAAGGGATACAAAAGGTTACTGGGAACCAACTGGGCACGCAACAAAATATTTATGGGTGGAGGAAAAAAAGTATGTAATGTGTCGGGGTTTTGGAAACCACTGGCAGCCTAAGAAGCTGAAACTCAGCGACGCTGCAGTGCCTTCATACTGGCAGAATGGGGAAGCCACTCAGGTCGGGACAGGACATGGATGAGGTTTACCTTCCTATCTGCTGATTGCTCTTCAGTAAGGGTTCCTTTGACCCCCTTGTTCACATCATCAAAGAAGTCCTCCAATTGGTTTGCTATTGCATGGGCATTGGCCTGCTTTGTGGTTGTCAGCTCCCCAACCCTCTGATTCGGAGCCTTCTTAGTTTCAGAGCGATCCTTCAGGGTGACAACAATCTGTAAATATGATGGGTCCGGAAGGTGTTAGGGAAGGAACTGAAGCCTTACAAATCTGATAAGGACTGCAGCGATTCGTCGCTGATATTGGTAAATGTTACACAGTGGGATCCGAGTGGGGATAGCCGATGAGTCCTCGGTATCTGTGAGCTCAAGAAAAGCAGCATTGTCAGGATCATAGATGGCTTTGGTTACAGCGTTGAAGAGCTTCTTGTTGCCGAACCATTTTTTCATGCACTGCGGATACTGGTTAGGAAGCATAAGAAGACAGTCAGGTACTTGCCTTCCGAGTGATCACGTTGGTGTCATCATTGGGGTCTGGTTCAGTTACCACTTGATATTCATGAAAAAAAATAAAGGCCATGTCGTTGACCCATTTTGAGTCCAACGAATAGTCCACATCGAATCTGGCTGCATCTATAAGAGATATTGCTTTCGTTCAGATGAAGCTCCGAATCTCATGCGATGTGCATTGCATCTGTAGGGAGGACTGCGTCAGGTTTTTTACACATTTGAAGAAGGGACTTACGTCTGAACACAATCCCTCGAGGAATAGTTTTTCTTTATTCTTAGCTACATCCCATCCTGTTCCAACATCTTGCTTTTGGTATAGAAACTTCATATTTCTCTCGATTGTCTGGAACTGGAGGGTCAGATCACCTACGGAACGTCAGCCATGATGCAATATATAAGACATGATACTGTACTTACAGGTTTTGGGGTGGGCTTCTGGGTTGCACATTGACACCCAGGATAACGCATCATGTAAGATCAGAGTACACGCCGTCACTGAGAGGTCCCGGCCCAACCGGCTGGTGAATAAATAATGGTGTATGAAATGCGAAACTTCTGAGACAATCACGGACCAGGTTGGGGCACCCTGCTTTTGTAGTTCCTTGACGAGGAGGCTGGGGTGGGTGCCGGAGGCGTTCAGTATACAGTTATGAGAACCGGTTTGGGTGGTGGCGGGGTCGTGTTGAATGGGGTCGCATTGAATGGGGTCGCATTGAACGGGGTCGCGTTGAACGGGGTCGGGTTGGACAGGGTCACGTTGAACAGGGTCAGGTTGGACAGGATCAGAATAAAATGCAGGGATAAGGGAGAGCTGCACAGGGCGGATGGTGAGCGGTCTATGGGACGGTGATTCCATCCACTGTGCGATCAATGATTGGGGGAGAGGCTGCGCTGGGGAGTGGGAAACTTGGAGCATGGAGGACAAAGAAGAATTTGAGGGTCCATCATTGTTTGTTAGAAGGAGGCCGACAATCTCTGATATGTCAGCTGGGTGAAGTGTGTGGAGAGTCAGGAGAACCGGAGATGCGAAAATGGGGACAGAATTTGAAGATGGTGTGATGGTGTAATCCCTGTCGCCTGGGGAATTTAGGGCATCATACCAGGTTTGTGCGGGAGGCATAAAGTTATTAGAGTTAGTGGTCATTGAAAAGCGTTAGTTATTTGTTCTCAGCGATTCCCTATAAGTAAGTCCACAATCTCTGCAATGATGTGGTCACGTGACTTGTTTGGTCGCCTGTCAAGCATATGAAGCTTCTATCGTTCTATCGATGGGTCCTCATAAGACGGATTTGGTGGTCAGTCTATGTAAGTCTATGTACCCGCTAGAAATGATTACTGTCCCACCCCATCTACTTGTCACATGCCAAGGTGTGCTGTGGCGGAGTTTTGAAACAATGAGTGAGAGACAGTTGGTGGACGCCGCCACAGCCAATGACCTCCCTCGAGGCCCACTTCTGATTAATCCTTCATCACAACTTGAATCACGTCGACAACATCAGCTTCACCACAGGGATGGGTCTGAAACAATCACGCAATGTCTGGCTCATGTGATAATTTATCCTTCATATAGGCCTTCGACGATACCAGCTAGGTGAGCTGCTTATGAGTCCTAATACACATGCCTAGTCATCCACTCACAAAGTCCAGCCTGTCACTGTGAAAGTGTAATATCTCATCATAGGCATAACCTCTGGCCAACACATCCACGCCCTGCCACCACGACCGAAGGCAGAGAGAGTTTGCTCTACACAAGTGCTCCAGTTTTCGTTCAAAATCACTGACACGATGATGCATATACACAGCTGGACCAATGGATACACTTGCCCACCACTACTATGGTACATGGATTGGTTCCACTTGTCATCCACAACCACTGACGCAATGATGCATGTACTACACAGGGCCAACGCAGACCAACGTATACACTCACTCACTATCACGGTACGTGCACTGGTTCTACTTGACACCCATAACCACTGATGTGATTATACATACATACAGGGCCAACACATGCACCCGCCCGCTGTTATCATGGTATGTGCATTGGTTCTACTTCTCGTTCGCAACCACTGACACAGTGATGTGATATACAGCCTGACACAATGTGTACTCCATTGTGTATACTCGCTCGATTCTTGCCAAATACCACTATCCTTGTACACGATCCCGATTTGATATGGCTTCGGGGCTAGCCTTATAGGTTTAACTCCATATCATTCCTCACAAGTGCATTGTAGACTGCAGTTAGACCACGGTATTGCGAGGTTCCGTGCAGTATTAATAAATGTTTAAAGTAAATGTTTTCATCAAATATAACTGCCAAGCTGCTTAATTCAAAGGGGAAATCAACGGAATATAATATTAATATCGATATTCAACAAGAAGCTGGCTGCCGTGTATGAACTGTGCCATGTTCGCTTTCCATCCTCACCTGAAGTACAGAACAGTGTTCAACGACGGACGCTGTCCACCAGTGTTGAGATCCTTCAATACTCACATCCACCTTATCATACACTCCATCCATCACTCAAAACTTGGATGAGGAGAACCAGGACTTAGTCAGTCCAAGTTGGACGAAAAAATTGACGAGGCAATGGGCGGCGCGTTGGCGCATGCCTTAGATGAAGCTTTCGAGATACCTAAAGCTTTCGATGGGATGGAAAAATGTTTGGACATGAAGGAGTAACAGGAGGAGTGATACTCATCATAGATGTTGTCCCAGTAACCTCCATCCTTGTCCTCGTCCTCTTCGCCTTCCTCAGCATCCCCTGTTTCACGATAACCATTTTGTGCCTGATACCCTAGAGTATGGAAAGACAGTTGCACACATGTGCGGGATGAGGACGAGGACGAACACATGATTCTCCTCGACCAAATGAGTATCTCCCGTCAACGTCCCGCCACACTCAGCATTACAAGATATTACATACATACTAGTCCTCAGACATCCCCAGGGTCCATTCAAACCATAGTCAGCAATAGACCTAGTGTGAAGGTCACCACCCATGAAAGATTAGCCTAGCTGTGATCAGGGGCAAAGGATTCAACTCACAAGTATGCACCTTCGTAGTAGGCAGCAGCCACTGGCATATATGCGCAGATATACCCACTGCGAATGGCAGGGTGCTTGTCGATGCTGGTGGAAAGTCCTCTTTGTCCTCATCACCTAAATCATCTCGACAAAGAAACAGCAGATCATCCACCGGATGAATACTCCCACCACTGCTGTCATCGAGTGTGGGTGATGCACCCCTCCCCATTTTCTGCAGGTTAGGGAGCAGTTTGTCTTCATTCTTACACCCCTCATTGGCCTCTGAGTCCTGATGCCGCTCCCAAGTCGTATGTTCTATGGGTGTCACTCGAGGCGGCAATTGTCCATATGTAGCTATCTGTGAGATTTGAATATAATCAGTAAACTTGTTCTGCAGCTCACCATGACAAGTAGCCTACCACCAACTTGGAGCACGGTGTTGACACTGCAAAGCTGGGGGATTGACGTTGATGTTGTGAAGGACTCTGGGCTCAATGAGAACGTCGGGGCTGAGAGCAAAGGGCAATAATCAGTGTATACCGGTTCTAGTGCTGGTGCTCTCTCGCCGGCATTCGCCCAGTGGATTTAGACATGGCACAATTGAGTGCTACTACTCCATACTCCAATATGGGTTGTTACTGGGCGAATACAAAGATCTGTCTAATACATAGCCAATACTTGGCCATTTCTCCAGAAACGTCTGAAAAAAACCTAGTCATTTTTTTCCGTTGATTTCCTGTGCAAGTCGTCAAGCAAGGGTACTGCTGCGTGCAAGCAGCATTTCCCAAGTGTAAACAAAAATCCTGAGTTGAGCGTAAACGGTCTAATGTTTTCCATGCAGCTGTAACATTATCACATAGATTTTAAGTTGCTGACAGGACAGCAATCCTTCCACTTGAACCACTACAATGACAGAGGAGGCAGAGATGTTCACCGACACGTGTATCTGCAACAGGGCTTTCACTGATTTGAGGTCTCTCAAGAGACATGAAAAAATTTGCAGCACGGGAAGAAAGCAGCTTTCTGAAGTCCTTGCGGCAGCCCAAGAAGTGTATCACCGCAAAAGGGTTTGCATACGCACTTCAGGTCCCAATGCAATACTGGTGGAATCAGAGTCACTGTACACTTCACGTGAGACTACAGGCGAGCAGGTGAGCTCCACATCTATCGTTTGGAGTGTCCACTGACTCGACCACCTGCACTGTTTCCCCTGCAGCACAACTCTTTTTTGCCAGCACAGCACAGTCCCAGTCGCCAAACTTGATCCTTCAAAGATGCAGTACCAGAACCACCTCTGTCTGCAGGGGTTGGCGGTGCGACCCAACCCGCTATGGTGACTCCCTCTATGGACGGTCCCCCATTATCTCAAAATTTCAGGACTCGGAAGGATGCATTTGGCATATATCATGCATATACTACAGAGCACCCTCCAACCCATGATCCTAACCCATTGTCCATCATGGATCCATTGCCTCAGCCATGCAACTCATCTCCACCTGACCACAACAACAATGACAACCCCCATCACCCCTACCCGAACGCCAGTTCCCTGTTTTTGGGGGATTGGTTCTGGAATCACAGGACACAGAAATCGAAGAAAAGCTTCAAGAGGCTTCTTGAAATCATCGGAAGTCCCCAATTTCGTCCAGAAGATATCCGAACAACGCACTGGGAAGCAATTGACCGTGAGCTAAGTGCCATGGATGATGATTATCAGGGTGAATGTGTGAGGCTAGGGATGGATGTCTACACCTATCACGATCTCCGTCCCCTTCCATGGTCGCTGCAATAATCCTGGCCCCAAATCGTACACCGTACCCGGCTTCCGTCATCGCTCTCTTGTGGATATCATTCATGAAAGCCTCTTGTCTGCTTTGCACCATCGTAATTTCCATTTCAAACCCTTTGAACTGCACTGGAACCCTCCTGGGCCACACAAGCCCTCGGAACTTCGACTGTATAGTGAGCTATACAACTCACCTGCATTCCTTGACGCACAAATGAAGCTACAGCACTCGCCCCTGGATAGGAAAATCTCAAAATTTCCCCAAGGAGTCGACAGCATTCGTGCAGCGACGCTCTGATGACCCAGCAGCGAATGTGAGTTTTGAGATTAACACTATCCTCCAGCCAGCTCACAGGATCTTAGGACTTCGTTCTCAAGCTCAAAACTCACCTACTTCCCAGGATTAGGCAACTTCATTCGGAGGAACCATGTGACGAGGCTGAAGCAACAACTGCAGCTCCACAGCAGAGCCCAATGAGCAATGCAGGGCAACTCCCATTACCGATGCTCAACCACGTTATCTTAAAGGCAAACTGCATGTATCATCACTGCATCCTTCGTGTCAACTATACTACCTATGATCTGCAACGGGAAACCGACATGGTCAATCCGGGTACTAGTCACCGACACATCATGCTGCTGTCCCCAGCAGGGATTGGTGGTCATCATTTCCGCTATGCAAGGGTTCTAGGCATATACCATGCCAACATCATTTACACGGGATCCGACTCAAGGGATTACTGGCCGCGTCACATCGAATTTCTGTGGGTACATTGGTTCGAGCTCATCCCAGGGCTGTCGGGCTGGGCTCATGCTGCACTCGACTGACTACAGCTTGCCCCTGTTGATGCGGACGACACCTTTGGTTTTATTAATCCAGCAGATATGCTAAGATGCTGCCACCTCATACCGGCATTTGCAGATGGACGTGCCAATGAGGCTACGAGCAAGGGACTGCTATCTAATGAATGGAGATATTACTATGTGAACCGGTATGTCAACTCTCATTGTCTGGAAGAATTTGTCCTTCCTCACATCTGTGTCTTTTTTTAGCTTCGTCAACCATGATATGCTTATGAGGTATCACTGGGGTCTCACTCCAGGTCATTCCTACACATACACCAGGTCCAACCAAGAACACAATGCCAACCAAACGACAGATGACATGACTACGCTTCCCAACATAGAGACCGCCCGTCCTTTTGAAGACGAGTCCTGGAGAGGAAGACAACGATGACGATGATATGATGTATGATGGAGGTGATTCCGAATTCGGTGACTTTTAGTTTGTATCCACTACTGTTGTTGCCGTAGCTATTCATGGTGCCCTGAGGTGGAATTTGACAATTCACCATCTGACTTCAAGTTGTCGTGCTTTTTCTAAGCACGAGAAAGCCGAGAAAGGTGAGGCGCTAACTTCGTTGCATTTTGTCCGACACTCCCTTTGATTGTCTCCGCAGCTGATGATCATATATCAAGATCTGGAGGATGAGCAAAACAAAGGCCTGGAAGGCTGATTCGTGGAGAGGAAACTTTAATAATGTGTCCAATGTGCTATTCCATCCTAAACATGAACTGATCGTCTCTTGTGGAGAGGACAAGACGGTTCATGTGTGGGATCTGGCAAAGTGTACAGCTATACAGACTTTCAGGAGGGAACAAGACCGGTTCTGGGTCCTTGCCGCACATCCCAACCTCAACTTGTTTGTCGCAGGTATGAACAGGATGCATCTACCGGGATACTTGCAGACTCCGCCTAATCGTTACCCCCACTGTGAATATCTGTGTAACGATGTATACCCCAATTTACAAGGGTTTGCCTCCGGTACACTGCCCGTACAGCGATGCATCATTCTTGCCGGAGTTGAAGGAAAGTTGAACCCACTTATGGAGCTCACTGAAATTGGGGCAGTTGCAAGTGGGTTACCGGCTCCACGGTGAGGTATGTGTGGCATTTGAATCAGATGCGATGTGATTGTGGTGCGGTGCAACATTCTGTCCAGCCCCCCACTCATCCCGTCGCAGTGTCTATCACATCCATTCAAGTGCAGATTTGTGATTGCTGATCTTCGCTATCTAATGTCAACATGTCTGTCATGTGCACAGTGCCATGTCGAATACCCTGTTTGTTCAGTGCACCGGCTGTGCCATTCCAAGTGTACAAATCCAAATCGTACATGTTGCTCATTTTGGCTCGATGCTTGGAGCTCGCGTCAATGCTCACTTAACCTGGCAAGCTGTAGCGGTAACAAGCCAGCCTTACAACAGTCTAACCCAATAAAAGCATAGTAGAAGCCAACTGAGTCTTGAGATATCGATAACTTGAAGCTGAAAGGAAGAAACGGTTGAGCTTGTTCACAATATTATGGCAATCATTGGCCTTGATCACGTTTGCCTGTCTTATGCCAAGAGTTCATCTAGTATATATGATTGATGACTGCCATACAGATAGCCAGATGATCCAATCGATGAGATTATGATGCCCTCAGGAACAGTGTCATGCAAGTCCAGCAGAGATCATACACTATTGTCAGATAGTTAATGGAGCAATAACAGAATGATCAGGTTAACAACACTACAACACCTTACGACTCAGGCTTTCTCCAAGTCCAGCAGAGATTACATAACCTGACCAAAGGACTGCCATACTGATAGCCAGATGATCCAATAGATGAACTTATGATGCCTGGCGACCAGGGTTCATGCAAGTCTAGCGGAGATTGTCAGATAGTTAATGGAGTGATAACAAAATGGTCGGATTAATAACAGTACAACACCTAACTGCTCAGGCTTTCCCCAAGTCCAGCAGAGATTGCTCTGCATCATCAGATGGCTGGCATACTGACGAACAAATGATCTGATAGGCTCCTATACGATGGCCGATGGTCAGACTTTCCTCAGTTTGCCACTCATTTGTCAAGCTTTGCCGTTGATGATAAATCACTGTCTATTGAAATCAGGTTTATGTTTGTGTACCGGCTTTGTCTGGTCACACCTGTGCTTCCCCGTTTTCCTGATGGAGCACCGGTTGTGGAACGAAGAAACAGTCCACACGGAAAAGGCTTGATATTCCCACGTGAGTCACTCTGAAACCATTGATTCGACAACCAACTTTACTAGTAGGTGTGTGGCTGTAACGTACGAAGGCAGGCGAACACAGATTCGATGCTCTGGATCCTTACAAGTTATGTCTGTGAGGAAGGTCTGTCTACGCTTCGACAACTCACTGAGAATGAGAGGCTAACCAACTGTCCACAGAATCAGCTAACAATGGAAGAGCCCTTTAAGCTAACATATATTCAACAGGCTCTTACGCTGTCAGCCGACCGTGCGGGCACGTAGTCGAGTCAAGGACCGCCATGTTCTCCTCGAAATTCCGATGCGCGAAAGTAGATCTAAGGAGGAAAGTGCGACCAAACAGGCTCTTCGATAAGCCGAGGAGAATATAAAGAAGTCCAAACTGCCAGGGAAAGAAATGCTGCTGAAGCCAAAGGGTCGTGGAAGGTCGCAAAGAACGCTACAAAATTTGTTCCGTAGGGTTGTCTCTAACGCTCACCTGGTCCGTTCCATTACAGAGTCGTTCTGTTCGTTTCCCCACATCGACTTCGGATTGAATATATGTCGGAGCCACTGGGACTAACTGCGCCCGATTCTTTTTCATCAGCTCCAGAAGGTAACATGCCCAGCTCCTCATTCCATGTATGCCACGCTCACTCCTGACAGGCAGTTGATTTACCATACCCGCCAAAATACGTGCCCCCTCAAGTTTTTTGCAGTGCGTCAAAGTCGGAATGCACGTCTTGTGGTGTATTAGGGATCGTCACTCGAAAGGACCAAGTAAGGCGTTCGTGTCATCAACGCGGTCCTTGACTCTTCTCGTGTCTGACCAGCACAGTCGTCCCGAAGCAAAACTCTATTTTTGCGCTTCCAATACTATTTGACTCGACGTTGTCGCCCTCAACCTCCAAATGGGAACCAGCTCAAGCGTACCCAAGCCCTCGATAACCGCTTACGGTACTTGATAGGCCCTACATGGAATTTGAGAACCAGTTCTGCTTCCGCTCTGCAGATCGATTCAGTAGGAAATTCAAATCCAAAGTGTCTGGGTATCACAGGGTACTGCTCATGATTCTTCATGATGACACGAACGCATTACGTTCGGAGTCTGCGGTTCGCGCTGCATTGCATACTCGTCGTCTGGACCATTCAGCGTATCCTTTTTTTTTCAGCCTAGTGGAGTCTCCCCTGACATGCTTTGCGGTGATTTCCACTGCGAATACTCTTACACTCCTCTTCGCGTCCATCGCCTGGCCTTCCGTCCCCTCTTATCCACGCTCGTATCTCCTCGGCACTCTGGCGATGGTCCCTCAAACCGAACGTGAAGTGAGAGGGCGCACTAATGGGGCAGCGGG
>MU121380.1:2538-13577 GCA_014904835.1 Paxillus ammoniavirescens
TTTACATTAGGTTGCCCATAGTCCTCAGAGTCCACTGTAGTTAGTCTTTGGTTACTCACAATGGACTCCAGGTACTGTATATCCTCATACCTACTCCAATACATTGGTTACTCACAGTGGATTCCAGTTCCCAGCTTATCTCAGCTTCCTGAGTGGACCCAATCAGTGCAATAGCACTTTTACATGCTTCTGACTTAAACACATTCCTTGTCCCACATGGGGTGTGTAGGTTGAAATCACCTGACCATAGGACGTGATTGTCTTCTGTTGGTCTTATCTGATGTATGTTATCCGTCAGGTATGTGTCCAGTAGTGTGAGCATGGATTGGGGCATGGATTGGGATTTTCCATCATTGTAGATGTTGAATATCATGCACTTGCTGTAGGTGTCATTCAGCTGTAGCATTACAATGTCCCGCAAGGGGAAGGGGATCTGAGACCAGGAGTGGTGTCTAGGGAGGTGGAGATGAGGGTGACAGTGTGTGGCTTCTCACTAGAGGTGTAGTGCATTGAGGGGTACAGGGTGCAGAAGTGGCTGGTTGCTGTGGTGTTCTTCAGTTCGTTGATATGGGATTCTTGCAGCGTGATGATGTTCCATTCCGTAGTGTGGGGGCTGATGAGCAGTGAGAGTTGTGTGGGTCTAGAACCATTGATGTGTTGTTGCCAAATGTTCAGCTGTGTTGTCGTTGAGGAGTTTGTACTAGATATTAATGGGGGGTGTAGTGGGCGGGAGGACAGGGCTGCTGAGTGCTGCTAATGGGGAGGGGTTGCTTGGGTGTTGAGGTTGGGGTTGGGATCAGGCATGGGGGAAGAGGGTGTCTATGGTGGTCTGCATGCTTTTTATATCATTTACATTTGTTAGTGGGCGTGGTGGGAGTTGCCGGGGGTGGTGAATGGGGATGTTGCTAGCATGAGATGTGTGTGACGTTGGTGTGAATCCTCAGGAGGAAGAGAAGGGTCTGCCACGTCTGGGGGGGACTTCTGACTGGTGCAAAACCCTGGTCAAGTGTTGTTTGACATAGGTTGATATTATGTGTTGGGCGCTGGGCCCTCTGAGTGGGAGGGGGTTTGTGATATGGGGCTAGTTTGGGTGGAAGCATAACCTGTGTCCATGAGTCGTCAGTTGGGAAGAATGGCACAGAGTTTTCAGGGTACTTAATGTTAATATCTGCGCATTTTTCTTCATATGTGAGGCAGTGTTGATCATTGCTGGAATGATCATTAACTCCACAGCTAATGCAGTGGTGGGTCTTACAGGAGGTACAGTTCTCTGTTGGATGCTCGTGGCCACATGTGGTGCACGTGTCACGAGGTGATCGGCAGTCTTGTGCTATGTGTCCCCAGTTCTGGCAACGGGTGCACCTTATGGGTATCTGTTTACCCTTCAGCAGGTGTAGCTTTTCCTTTCTGAGGGAACCTCTGACACAGCTCCCTCAGCTGGTTTCTTGTCATAGGTTTGTGGATTAGCAGGCAGATATTATGGTCAGATGCACTCACAGCTCAATATGCTCAACTTGGTGGGCTCCATTGTGGTCGAGTTGTGCAGGGAATGGGAGGGAACCTTCTGGTGTGGATAGACATGGTGAAGGTGAAGACAGAGGTGCCTCTTTGCCATGCTGACACTCCATTCCACCCTTGTGTTTGATGCTGGTTGTGCTGGGGCAGCAGAACAACTCTGCATCATTGTTGCCATTATGACTGGGAGAGCAAGGCCCAGGTTCCTGATCACAACGGTGGCTGGTGCTACCACCATCATCAGTAGGGCCCTGACCCCATACTACAGGCTGTTCATTGTACATATGATGACACTGAGGCAGGCAAAGAAGGTCGTGAGTTCTGAGGGGAATTCACAATGGAGTTGACAAGACTCTCAAGAGAAGGGGGGGGCAGGCGAGGAGGATGAGCACACAGACCATGGCAAGGAGAATACCTGCAATGAGGGCTGGGTTTGTGGCTCTTTCTGCAGCAGCAGCTGAAAAGGAGATCTCAGGGATGTAGGTTACATTTGTGGATGACGGGGGGGCGACAATTGCCGAGGTGGGCGTCGGATCTGTGAGATCAGTTGGAGAGAGAGTGGGGACTGTGGTGTAGGGAACTAATGTTCCCTACGCCTGCAAATGTCCTTTGTCTGCACGTTCAACATTCTTCTATTGCCTCTCAACACCATGATCCGTTCCCTCAACTATCTGCCCACCATTCATACAACCTATTGTCCAACCTGCTTGTACCCACTCTCACACGTGCCCTGCTAGCCAGAGAACCTGTTTTCCTTTACAGGTTTAGCACTCTTCAACCATCCTTGTCCATCCTTGTCCATCCCAATGTGTTGGTAAGTCTTGGCCACCAGCCACATTCATCCATGTATCTAGCTTCTTTGCCCGTTATCAACCTCATCAAGTCTGTACTTAGTCTTCTTGAATCTTATCTTCTGTCACCACACACTTAATGTTACATGGGTGACACTAGAGTGCTCAACCAAGTTAACAATCGACCTTTCTAGTCATGATTGTCGTTGAGGGTGAACTATACTTGGTTGTCAGAAGCTATCAGCAGTCGCCTGAGGTGACTGAGACCTTAGAAGCAGAAGTGTCTGAATGCAATGTTGGATTGCATAGAATAAGCTAAGGTACAACTCAGTACAACTACTGGAATATATAGTGTCTGTGGTTGCGCACAGACCATTCAGAAGGGATAAGGCCATTGACCAGAATGTGATGGAAGGGGATGGAAGGCGCAGCCTTCAATGGGTCAGCAAAGACACAAAACAACAATGCAGGCCACATTGAGGCAGAATCAGCCTAGGATTAGATCTAGCAAGTGTCGGGAAAACCCAAAAAGGCAAGAAGGAAGGCAGTCAGCACACTGCCACACTTTATGGTCCACCTCATGTCACCTCATGTGGTGGCAAGTGCCAGGGCATGACAGCATATCATCTTTTTGCAGAGAGAAGTATTGATGAAACAATTGGTAGAGCCACACTAAAGCAGGAAAATTCCCAGGTTGCACAGTCAGGTTCAACACAGCCTCCATCCTGTGCAAAGTCCTGAAGGTTGCACTCTATTATTTTTGCCTCAGAGGTCAAGGCCTCTGGTTGGGCTTCCGGAGTGGTTGTCTCGGCTCCTCAGGCTTTGGACGCACCGGAAGAAGACTTCCTGCAGTCCATGACCATATGTCCTGCAGCCCCACAAAACATGCACAGCTTCAGATTGAAGTGACATTTGCATTCCTCAGACATTAGACATCCTTCCTTCCCAAGTTTACTGGATAAATTGGATTGGGGTTTCAGGTTAGGGGCTTGGGGTTTCGGGTTAGGAGTTGATGTTTTCCCCTTTGATCATGACGAGAACGTGATGGGAGTTGAAGGGTTTGCAGAGGATTGGCCAGGCTTCGAGGAAGTGTTATTGGAGTTACCCTTGGACGTCAAGGTCTGAGTTCCCAATGTCTTGGTCTAATGAGTGACTTTGGATTTATGTTCCCAGTACCTGCCATCAATAGTCTGTGTGAGGGTACAAAGTTCCCAAAGTGTCTGAGGCTTCCTGACATGGGAAATCTCGTCCTTGATTCTATCAGGGAGTCTGTTGTAGACATGATGTCTGAGAGCCCCATCGCCATAACCCTGGACTTGGATTGCAAGGCGATTGAACTCTATGACGTACTTGTTGATGTGATATCTATCTTTCATAGAGAGATGGTCTAGCTGATGTTTAGCATCAGCAACAGGGTCATGGGGGCCAAAATTGGTCTGGAGCTCGAGGATGAATTCCCAATGGTCATCCATCCAGTCTGGGCGAAGTGTTGAGTTACCCATTTGGAGGAGGTCAGGCTCAAACTATCTGAGAGCCATTTCCTTGAGGTAGGACTGAGCAAAGGTGACCTTTGCTTTGTCAGTCTGGAATGTGCAAGGAAGGTCCTGGAAGTTCAACTCACATTGGACTAAGAAAGCCTGAAGCTTGCAAGGATCAGTCCTGTCGAAGGTGTCGGGTGGCTGCACCTTCATACATGTAGAAGAGGTGTCAGTGTCAGGATCATGACAGGATAATTGTGCAAGACTGTGAACGGCTTCTGCAAGTGCCATGATGGATTAGGAGGGAGGTCATTGGGATCAGGTGTGTTTCTGAAGGGATGATTGTCGTCGTCATTGTCATTGTTGTTATCAGAGTTGTTATTGGGATCATCATCACCCCCATCCCCATGGTCAGATGGGTCGGGGCCATTCCTGAAAGGGTGGTGTGTGGGATGGGAGTCTTGCTTGGGATGCAGAATCTCTGGTCATGGTTGTACGATGAGACAAAAGCTTTGGCATTGTTCAGTGATGGGAGTCCCTCAACATGTGGACACCAGGGAACTCAGCACGTCTTCCCAAGCGGACTGAGTGGGTGGAGCAATAATGTTTTGAACAGTCTGTACACAAGCATGAGTCTGAACAGTTCTAGACATATGATGAAAACGGAGTTAGCAAACTGATAGAGGTTTGAGTTTGAATATACTGTCAGAGTCCGGTTCAATCCTGAACTTTCTGGAGCAAACCCAAAGGATTGGGTTATCGGGTGATAAGGGTGGAAGTCCAGAAATGGTCAGATAGGTAAGGGACTGTGGCTTCAACTTGTATGTTGTGCCCCTGTACGAGTTCTGTCCCTAAATTTCATGCAGGGTCAGATTATGAGTCCTGAGGTCAACTCAAGGACTAGAGGAAGGGATTCAGATGGCTAGAGGTTTTAGGGATTGAGATCTTGTTGATATTCAAACTGGAAATTTGTAAGGAAGTTACATCAGGTTTATATACTGAGAGTCCAATAGGATATATACAGGTTAGCGTCAGGGGTTAGGGAATCCCGATGTGCAGCAGGAGAAGGTTATGTCAGGATTGCTAATAATGTAAGGCGTGCAAATGGCGAATAGGAATGTGGAATTAGTAAGGAGAAACAAATGATGACAAAAGGAGGAAATGTAACAGAAAATGGACATGAGACAGATATGATTACTGATAGGAGCCCAAGGACTCAGGAACAGGAACAGGAACAGAATGGTGAACATGAAGAAAGAAATGTCCAAGTACAACCTGACAATGTCGAGATATATTGGGATGAGTCAGGATGTGTTGGAATTAGGTCAAATGAGATGGGAAAGTCATGTGATGTGACATCAAACCTGGACATATACCGTAAAATTGTGTGGCTCTTTATCGACATCATCAGCGCCAAGGTCCTTGACAGGCTTTTTCAATGTCCCTGTCAACATGTGATTAACCATATCCTCTGTAATTGTGACTCCACAAGCCTTGACTTTCTTCAGTGCTGGTCCAGCAGGTAAACCTCTATCGGAGGCAGAGTCAGCCTGAGTGATATTGCTGCTTGCTGGTCCCTTTTGCTTGCAGTCAAACAAGCCTGGAGTTTTGTTGATGAAATGAAGTGATGAAGCTTTATCTTATCATTTTTCAGTGGATATGTCCTCTCACAGTAATAATATATATAATACTACCTTGCTTGTCTCTGTCATCATCAAGTTTGGGCCTATTCACTGATTCCGAACCATGTTGCTGGTCACTTGTAGCATTGTTCTCATCAATGAGATACATGTCCTAGGAATGTTACTACAGTCACCAATGGAAAACAGGTCTCATACCTCTGAGTTGTCGGCCTCATTCCAGTCCTGCCAGTTGACAGGGCTTGGCCCAGGTGATTGTTGTGGCTGTTCCTCCAATGTGTTGTGGTCTGCCATCATGGTGTTTGAGTCTGTCGATCTCGCAGGGACCTTGATTGTCAACTTTCCACTGGCAGTGAGTGCTGTTTCCAGCTGTTCATTCCATTTTGGTCTCATATGCATGCACACTTAGGCAAATCCCATTACATTCGCAAACTGCTGCAAATTATATTGGTATACATTGCTATCATTACCAAATATGTTGAGTGTAGACAATGAGACAGTGGGGAACAATGTTCCAGTGTGCGAGAACATGTTTATACATAAAGAGGATGACCTGAGAAGCAAACAATTACAATTCTCTCCCCATGAGCTGACAGTGCCAAATCAGCGATGTCATCCAGTGCTTGCAGAACAATGAGCTGTCTTTGGCATTCGCTTGGAGCCGGTGTCTGAGATAAACAAAGGTGGGGGATATTGATAAGTATGAGACAGTTGTAAAGTATGAAGACAAAAGACTAATGGAATGGAGGTGATAAAATGAAAGGAAGGGAATGGGTGGCAGTGCAAAGCACTATCTGGCTTTGAATTGTCCTAGTGGTGCTGTGGTAAGCTCAAAGCGAGTCATCTCCCAGTGTCCTACCTCAACTAGCCGCAGCTCCACCTTCATGACCAACAGCACAACCACATTCACCTTCACATTCACCTCCACAATAACCACTTCGAGCATCAACTCCCCTGAGGTCTTATACTGGAGTTTTATGCCTCTGCATCCCATCATGCCCAATATACGGAACAGGACAACAATAACACAACAACCAGCCTACCAAGAAGAAGTTGAAGTTGAAGTTGAAGTTGAAGTTGAAAGAGAAAGAAGTCTAAGAAAGAGTCCTCCAAATTGAAAGGAAAAATGTGCCGCATCAAAGACACTGAAGATGAAAACCAGAACAATGAGATACAGTGCACAAGTTCTCAGCGCTCCAAGGGCAGTTGTGGCAGATAGCTGACTTTTTCACAGTGTTTAACAAGTTGAAGGTAAGTACATGTCATATCAACTCATGGTCTGTAGCATCTGATTCTCCTATGCATTCCCGAAGTCAATTGTCACATTGGCACTCGCAAGTACTCACATTACTACCAGCAAGAAGTTTGTTTCCTTGACCCACACCATATCTGCATGTATTCTCAACTCAATCCGCCACTGTGCTGGTTTCTCTACTCACATTCACAATATTTTTCCTATAGTTCTCAGTGCTCTCACCGTCCACCAGATCATTCACATAGTAGATGTCAATCCACTGGTTTCTCTCCTCCACAATCCTTTTCTAAAGTTTTCATTGCTCTTACCATCCATCAAATCATTCACATGGACTTGCATGCAATTTTCACTGTGCTTTGCAATTCAAGTTCATCGTTTATTAGTTTTGTCACCTCACCAGACCCATACCATGAGTTCCTATGCATAGCTATATCCCAGTGTATATTGTAGTATAACAATGATGACCAATACCATCTTGTGATGTGCTATATCCCGCTATGTCTACTTGCCTGAGAATACCTATGTCACAACCAATATCCAGGCCACTACTATCAGAATGACGGAGATCCATTGGAAATTTGAGTTCTTAGACATTCCTCTACATAGTTGTCCCTCCATGTGACAGCCTCAATGGCTGTTGACAGTCTGGACACTCCAGATAGATTGAGACATTTGTTGAACCTGTGCATATAGCAGCATGTACAGCATTCATTACAGCGTGATTACTGCATTAGATAAGTAGGTAGATGGACTATTTGTCCCATCAATAGTCACATCAGTGACATGTCACACATGTATCTAGTATATAAACCCAGCGCAGTCATAGCGCTCAATAGATCATTTCTTATATTCAAACCACTACCTGCTACCAGCAGGTGTTCTTCCTCAGCACAGGTGAGTAGAGATTTCCCCTCGCTATCTGTCATCATGAAATGTAAGGACATCAAAGGGAACATTATCATTGCAAAACTTTACCCTGTCCTTTACATGCCAAGGCTCAATCATTGACTACTCTCCATGGGTGCATTTCTAAGAGATAATATGACTGTGTGCGGTATCTCGCTGCACATCTCTATCTATGGCACATCAAGTCTTCCCTACTTGAACTTTTGTTCCAGATTCCCTGGTGACACCATTTACATTCTTGAGTCACTCTCATTCCAAGATGCACTTACACTGGGGACATATTCCGATGTTGTACGAGAAATCATTTTGAAATCATTGTTGAAACAAATTCTTTGTTTTCATCAGGTTCTCGCAAAAATGATTTAAAATGTTCTAGACCCAGCCAGTCAATCAGGGCCCTGGATTCACCATGTCCTCGGTACAATGTTTTATGTAGGTAAGATTGTTAGAACATAGTCTCTGATCAACCCATGTTCTCACAGTGTTTTATCGAGGAACATTGGTTTTTGCCTATGGTGTTAAGAATGAAGCATATGTATGTTCAAGCCAGAAGCTTATAGAAGTGCTATTGCACTGATTGGGTCCACTCAGGGAGCTGAAATAAGCTGGGGACTGGAGTCCACTGTGAGTAACCAATGTATTGAAGTAGGTATGAGGATAGACAGTACCTGGAGTCCACTGTGAGTAACCAAAGACTAACTACAGTGGACTCTGAGGACTATGGGTGACCTAATGTAAACAAATGTAAGCAGATGAAGTAAACTGCAAAGTAGAAGTTACAAGTCATTGCTCTGCTTGGGCAGAGCAATGGGAACAAGCTGAAATGCTCAACTGGGTTGGTATCTGGGGTAAGTTGAGGTGTAGAATTCAATGGGATAGGTTAGCAGTGAAGGGAAGCACTGGTTAGCACTGTATGAACAAGATAAGGTGTAAAATGGGCACAGAGTGCAAAATTACCCCAAGTAACACTTTCCGAATGCACAGCCACCCTGACCAAAACCAAGAGAGTTAAATATGTCAATGCTATCCCACAATGGGAGCAAAAACATACGCACATGCTGCAAGAAGTCCAAAAATTACATGGCAAACTCCTACACACCTTGAGCATCTTCCCTGCCGGTCGCGCATACCTCACCAACCTCAAATCAATGCTTGAAATCTTTGGTGACAATCTCTTCATGCCCCAGATACCTCCCTGCAAAACCTACATATCCCTCTCCACATCTTCTTCTCCCAAATCCCTACATCCCGCTCATCCTCCAACAGTTCCTCGAAGACTGCGACATTGAGGCCCTCCATACGCCCCTCCCATTCACATTGCATGGCATCGGCCCTCAACCGGGAAACAGTAACTAACTCCTCCACCCAATCCACACCCAACTCCCCAGGCACAGCAGATCAAGCCACCAGACCTCCCAAGAAGCCCAGACCTACCCCACCAGACACCAACCCCCTTTTTTTCCTCTCCCCTCTCCATCCCACATACAAGGCAAGGGACCAGATACTCCTTTGAACCCCCATCAAACAATGCTCCACCCCAGACCCCAAAGCCATCCTATCCCAAAGTCACCGTTCACTGGCTCAACTGGGCCCTAAACAACATTGAAACCGACACCCTCCTTAAAGCAGCAAATTGCTAGCACCACCCCAGTTGAAAAGACCACCATGCAAGCCCTATACAGTGGACCTGCTAATATCCATCTGTAACCACCTCAACCTCACCTCCCCCCTCCATGCAGCGGTTTTCACATGCCTCACCTCAGCATTTTAAGCCATGGCACGTGTAGGTGAACTCACCATCAAAACACTACTCCTTCAACTTCTCTGTCACATCAAACCCTCCAACATTCAAACAGAACACGACCACCAAGGCAATACAGTTACCAATATCCACCTGCCCAAGTTAAAGTCAGCCCCACACAGTGAGGACATTAACTGGGCCAGGCAGGACAGCCCATCAGACCCCCACGCAGCCCTCAAGAACCACCAGAGGGTCAACTGCCCCCCCAATGATGGCCCTCTCTTTGCCTGCCACAATGGCAAGACCCACAAACCACTCACCAAGGGCAAGTTCCTTTCAGTGCTGCCAGAAGACTGCCCTTGCAAGGCCACGGCATCCATATCAGCTCAACTCTCGAGTACTTGCTCAGAAATGTACCCTCCAACATCATCAAGGTCAAGGGCAGATGGGTTAGTGACACATTCCTCATTTATCTGCATTGACAAGCTCAAATTCTCACTCCCTACATGCAAGCTCAACCCTCCTTTCATGACTCATTCCTCAGGCTTACCCTTCCCCCAGTCAGATAACCCCGTAAGTACTCCAGTCCTCCCTTGTCTAGTTCCTGGGCTTGGGGCTATCGCTTCATGCGTGGACAGATGACTAGTATATGGGTCAGCAGCTGGAGGGCATGCACTCAAAATCAGGGGGGCTGGCACTGGTTGTGAAGGTGGAGCCGCAGCTAGTCGCAATGGGGGGATGGGAGGTGACTCGTCCTGAGCTGCCAGTGGAGTACTTGCACTCAAAATGGATGCCGGAGCTTGCATTTCTGCCATGCAAGCCCTCATATGTGCTTTCATCTTCACTAGCATGCTTGTATTGGACCTTTGGGCAGTTGAGGAACTATTACTGCCTTCTACAGAGTCACCATTGGCTTCGTCATCAAAGTCACTATCCACCTGACACCCATTTTTGTTCTTGAATAGTTGCCTTGAAGTAACAGAAGTTGATACAAGTAGAATCTGATGGAACACTCTTACTTACATGTTCCACCATTTCAATAAATTGGCAACCCAAACCTTATCTTCACAATCACGGATCAAGCTCACCACATTGTAGTAAAAGATACGGTAATTAAAAGTGCTGTTGTCCTCATTCCATTGATTCATCAAACTTATGATGAAATGAGCCTAACTACATAATATTAGGAGGCACCAATCTCAAAGGAAGCCATACTTACTTGAACACAACCATATGCAAGATGTTCTGGTTCAACTGTGGTCATGTCATGTAGGATGACATTGCATGAATACATTGCATGTGAGACGTGCTCCATAACAGTTGAGGGACCCAGAAATATATGGCACATGACCTATTTATAGTCAAGGACAGTAGAACACCGTACATGAGATTAATCTTGGAGTGATGTGATAAATAAACTTACTTGGACAAGGAGATATTCCCGGAACAGGCCATCCTGCATCCCATCTGGGTCGTAGTTAGCACCAGGTAGATTGCCAGACCACAAGAGTGCTGGAAAGTGGTCCGTGTCCATGTCTAGTGTCCCTCCTTCTATTTTCTTGAGTGTTCTACAAATGAAGTCAAGATTGTCAGTATTCAACCTCAATGAGTTAATCCATTCCGATGGTTCTGATGTTCTAGCATCGGAACCACCATTCCTGATCCACTTCTGAGATGTTCCCACGCCTTTCCGAGATATTCCCACGCCCTTCC
>MU121381.1:1960-13438 GCA_014904835.1 Paxillus ammoniavirescens
AGCATGAAGTCACAAGCCTCATGCCATTTTCCCTTGATGTCCACGGGACTGCGATGAGGTCGACATGAAATCACCTCGGTGTTACTGTCCCTGAGTTGTTCGGAAAGGTGTTTACACCAGGGCAAGATGTAGCCAGAGATGTAGTGACCGGGGATCATTTTCCCCTTCAGCTCTGGGGGAATGAAGGGGTACCCACAAAGTGGTGTTCGTCCTCCGACCACCATTTTGGCGTCGCGTATCAGCATACCTGCGAATAAGGCTTGGGCCACCAGATGCGCCCTCCCATGAACTTCACCAGTCGTGGCAAACAAGTCACCACCAAAGGCCGACTCGTGTTTCGGCGACCACTTATGACCCTCCAGCGGCAGATGGAAGTTGTCATACTTCCAATCCAGTCCACCTGGAAGCGTGCCCTCCACACTGCCCATCCTCACCTATCCGAAATATTGTTAACTCCAATTCGATCAGGGTAAAGATTTCATTACCTGAGTTAGGTGGAGGACGTTGATCAGCCCCAAATACTCATTTCAATCGCCGAGCAAGCGAAGAAATTCGACCTGGCTTTCGATGGTAGCGCCATGTTGATTTGGGCATTGCCAGAGCTCGACCGTGTTCTCGCTTTCATCAGAGTCTGAACTAGATTCGCTGGAACTGTCATCTATCAACCCATGATCATGCTCCGTCTGCAAGAAAGATGAAGCAATCGGTGTGGATACGTTTGCCGTGGGTTCGGCATTCGGCGAGGGCTTGCCAACCTTTGATTGCTGGGACAACACCACCGCAGACTTAGGGGAGTCGTTGGGCGGAGGTATTGCTGGCATGACATTACATGGCATGACCTGGGTGATGTTCGACGATGTGTGCTCTGTTGTCTTCTGAGGTTGCTTGGCAGTGTCTTTGAAGGTGAAAATAGGCCGCAGGAATTGATTTTCTTGCCTTTCCTTCCAATGACATAAAATGAATTCCACGTTGTCTTTCGACATATGCGATGGATCCTTAATTTCAAGGGATGGCCTGTCCGGGAGGTAACCGGTGTCAAGATCGACGAACTCCGCAAGGTCCTTCGTCATCTTGGAGAATGGCACACTGCCCTTCCGCCCGGCCATTTCCTGCCAGCAACGGTTCATGAAATCCCTTACAAGCCACTTTTGAAGTTCAAGCGATGCTGACAAGAAATCGTCTGGAGGCAGGTCCCAATGACCATCTTCGGCCTTCCTCAATTCAAATTTCTGCTTGGGGTCAGCCGCCGTCGGCGACAAAACTTGTTTCGTGGCTACCAGGCTGCTCAATATCATATCCCTCTGAGATGTGTGAACATACCGTTGAAAGCGTTCTTCAGGTATGTTTCCCAAGTGCTGCCTATAGGCTCTTTGTCCCGGTTAGGACACACCTTTTTCACTGCCGGACCATCATCCAGGGAATCGTTGCGATCATGCCTGAGCTTCCCATCAGAAGACGTCAGTTGGAAGGAATATATCACTCACATTTCCCAAAAGATCTCTCCGTTGGATTCGTAACCCCAAAACATCATCATCCTTATGCCGAATTGCCGGTACATCTTTGTCAATGCCTGTCGAAGGAATGATGTCAAGTGTGATCTGACCTGTCTGCAAGGCATTCATCAGATATCTTCCTACCAAAACCATGTTCACTCACTTCATCTGAACGTCTTTGGGCACCCCCTTGGTGTTCCACTCCACCGCCAGGTCCACATAGGTCTGCCGCTCGCCATTGGACAGTGTTTTCAACAATACCAACACAGCTTTTCGCCAATACTGGACATACCCCGGCGAACCGGGAGCAACCTCGGTGAGCTTTCGAGTTTCCTCCTTGATCTGATTGGTGTTTTCAGAAGTGAACACCGTAAACCAGTTGGTTTTTTTGGAAATATTCTTCCTCGTCAGTCAACTCCCAGGACCAGTTGTTGAGCCAGTTCTTCACGGACTGCCAGAGCCAAAGATCAGTGTCCCTGGTTCATTTGCCGAAGACAAATCAGGGCCTACGTTCTGCAGCTTCTTCATCGCTTCTATGTTATTCTTGTGATGCATGGTCACAAATTGCCGTGTGACCCGAGTAACAATAGCTTCCTTGCGTGCGACCATTCCTTGGCCAGAGATCTCACGATATTCATCGAGGACACCTTCAAGGAGGGTGAGCTGCTCTTCGGTGAACAAACTGCGAGGCATTTTCGAAGATGGCGAGAAGGAAGGATCAGAACGGTTTGATGAAGAGCTGGCTGGATTTGCTGGCCTGCTTTATACCAAATTGACTGCTGCTCGAATACATAATCAACAGTGTGGTTATTAATAATGGCTGGTCCATACAATGAGAAAGATAACAGTGGGTCTCTGCATTGCCAATGAGGACCCAATCAAGGATGGATACTTCAGAAAGGGTGGGGAAAGGAAAGGTTCTCCAACATGGTCGAGAAATGCTACTAGAATAGGTCTCCATCACTGAAGGGCAAAAGGCTTGGCCAGAGTGACAAGCGCCGGAGCACACCAAATATAAAGTTGCTCGGCATGCGACCTAGAGTAAAAGTTCCATCTTTCACTCCATTACAACATGGACAAGTATTCTTGAAAGAAAGTTCCTACCAACACACACCCTGTGGAATCTGGAGACAAGTCGACATCAGGTTGCTTGAAGCCCAAATTTCGATATGCCTATCGGTGATTTCAATGCCCATCTTCAATGCCAAATGTGCCAACCCCACCATCCATAGAAACCGACAAAATTGATCACGCCGATGTTCAACCTACCATGGGTGTAGTCAGTGATTGGATCACCACCGACCAATTAGAGAGTGCACGGGAGAAACCTCAGAAGCAGCAGAGAAAGGCAGGTAAGCCTGATTTATCCCACAGTGAGACGTAGTAAAGATGTACCATATCACAGGGGCAAAATGCTCTGATGAGAGAATGGTTGGAGTATGAGGATGAATACTTGGAAGCTCTCCTCCAACGAGAGGGAGCTGATGGGAGGACTTGTAGCAAAGGCTGTGGGCGTGACAGTGTTTACAGGTGTACTGACTGCTTCGGCCGACCTATGTTGTGTACCAGCTGCTGTCGATCAGCACACCAGCTACATCCTTTTCATCATGTGGAGCAGTGGTTGGGGAATCACTTTTTCCCCTCTAGCTTAAGGGTGGCGGGCCTGGTGTTGCAACTCGGACATGATGGGGCGAGGTGCCTGGCCACATCAGCTGGCTGATTTGATCATTTAGATTTGGCTGATGGAGAAACCGAAGAGGAGGTGGAGAAGCAGGAAGCGACGGAACAGGCGTCCACGGACGAAGAAGGCTTTCCTACCATGGCGAGCATCCAAGCCGCTCTCGACTCCTTCTCCGCGTTTGATGCCCGGCATTACGACAACACCGGGAACCACCTCCTCACTGTGGTTGATGTCTCTGGCATCCACGTTGTCGCCATATGTCCATGTAAATGTCCCCAACAGAGTCCATTTCAGGCCCAACTATTGCAAATAGGATTGTATCCAGCTACTCAGAAATCTCCGAGGACCACATTTACTTTCCAATCCCTAGAGTCTTTCAGGCTCATGAACTTGGAGTGCAAGGTGACGGCGATGAGTTTTTACAAATACCTCCGAAGAGTGACCGACCCCATTGTTCCACATTCTACACCGGTAAGTGGATTCGATGTCTGCGGTGATGTAGCCAGCTGAGGTCTGGGCAAGGACCGATACAAGGAATTGCTCCACATCAGCAGACAATGGAGATACCTCCAAAACAAGCTGGCCTTCAGGTTTGCCCACAATTCCACAGTTGAGGTGAAAGATGGCGATCTGGCATACTTCTGTCCAGCTTGTCCTCAGCCCGGAGTTAATCTCTCCGAAGACTGGACAGAAGATCTTGGAGGAGCTTGGAAATACAGTAGATCCTTCGTCATGGATGGGAACTTCTCCGCCAAGCACATGAAGCTGAAGAACAACGATGACTTCGATCTGACCGGCGGGAGCGGCTATTTCACTGCCTTGCTGCGCTATCGAGCACATCTTCAGATCGCCAACGACAAACAGCCAGTGAGTGACCCGTCCCTTCCCTCACTTCCACCCTTCATCTCCTTCGTATAAATCCACCTGTCATGAGCACAAGGCAGTCAATCAGGTTCATGCTACCCAAAAGCATCTCGCGGCTACAGGGATTGGAGCCATCGCCTGTGCTAGGCACGGATGCTTCGTGCCAGACACCGTGGTTGACTTCCAGAAAGGCGAATGGCAAGTCAACATGGACTATGTGCTTTTCCAAGCTCTGGGCAAGCTGGAGGGAATGCTGAGAGCCACTGTCATCTACGACATCGCCTGTTAGTTCAGCGTACATTTCAGTGCTCGGGTGTCGAAGAGCGACTATCTGAAGTTGTCTGACAGCATCCAAATCATTTGGGGTATTGGACTGTTTCACATACATGGTCATCAAGATGTTTGCCTCTCCAGGTACAGCCCTGATCTCATTCCTGGCATCGGCAAGGTGGATGGCGAGGTTTTGGAAACTCTTTGGTCTCAGTTGAATGAGATTTGTGGGTCGACTCGCTCAATGACCGCTGCACATCGCCAAGAAGTCTTGAATGATCACATGCTGGACAGCAACCGAAAAAAGATGTTGAATATTGGTGAGGTAGGATTAATGAGGAACGGCACAACCACGCTCATCTGTCAACAGTCCAGTCGCTATCAAGGAAATATATCCAAGCCATCCAGGCCTTGGAGGTCGCTGAAGAGGGCTACCGAAATCTCACTGAAAACGCCGACCAGTCTCTCATCACTCGATGGATCACTCAAGCCCAGGAAGCACAAAGTCGGTGTTTTGCCGACGTCACAGCGATGGACATCTTTGACGTCCAATTACAGCGTGGTAAGAGAGCCTCTTGGCGGAGAAACATGAAAACTGAACTTTGAAGCTCCCACACGGGTGGAGATGCAACTGCAGCTGGCTGAAGATCCAGCTCAACCCAGTTCAGCATGCGGCGTCGCAAGTTGGCTGTCTCTCAGGCTGAAGATCAAAGAATTACAGTGAGCGATTTCGATGTGTTTGGCGGTCGTCGGCTAATGCATTGTAGATTGAGGATTGCCGGATTGGTGAAGCAGGGGGGAGCCAACCCCACTGTTACCAAGCGCCTGGATATCGATTGACGAAAGACGTGATTGGACAACATGATAGATGATTTTTCTTGACAAGCGAACCAATATCTCGCCGAAGACATCCTAGTCGGCCAAGGAAATGCCGGTTCTGACTGGCATGACGTGGAACTGGGCGACGAAGAAATCCTCCCCTTGCCTTCCAATATCGGCGCCAATCAATGCCGAGACCACGGTGTTGGTCATTTAGTAGATGATGAACTCCATCTGTGACAGGGCCAAGCCAACGAAGCTTTACACAATATTCGGATCAATCTCGGCCATTGGTCCTTCCTGTATCGCACAGCGGTCTGCCAGGCAAAGCACAGTCAGCAAAAGAAGTCGAGAGCTTGGGACGCCGTCCATCAGGTGAACATGGTGCTCAACGTGCATACAGCGATATATCGCCGATGCTGCAAGGCGATGATCACCCTCGGCAGAACTCCTGTGCTACTACAGCGATATCAAGAGCTCAAGCAAGAACATCTACAGTCGAAAACAATTGAAATAGACCCAAGCGTCACAGGAACATGCGGAGAAAACCTTCCCTGGTTTTGGACCATGAATGCCAATCTCGAAGCAGGCAACTGGATGTCGGAATGTGAGTTCACACATGCGCCCACCTCCCTCGCTGACAGAACCACCACTAGTTCTTCGGGTAAAATTCCATCGGGCAAAGGTGAACATCAACTGTTGCACCAAAGAAGTAGAATTACTAAAGATGGAGATGTGATGGACGGCGAACTTCTTCCAACATCACAGCAATAAATGGCGGCAGTTCACTGCAGAAGCCGAAGCAAAGGAGGATGTGGGAAGGGCATGTTTTGCCAAGAAGCAGGCAAAGACTTGGGGAACTTTGCATGAACAAGTAATTACTTCAATTCACTGTTTCCGCCTGGCTTGAATGATGTAGAATACGGTATCTTTGCATTGCAACGCCGCCTGGTCAGCACGGTGTTTCCATTAGGGAATCACATTGTATGACTCATCTGGATTGATGCATTTAACTTGAATGCTCCAACTTCACGTCGCACTTCCATTCGCACTTCCACCTTCAACATGAACAACAGCTCTTTCTTGCAGTCTCCTTTTGGCCCTGGGATGGACAGGTGCTGGACAGATGTCACCATCGACCTCAACATCATTGGTGCGGCAAGCGATCTATGGAAGATCTTCGAGCACTTCCCCCTGGAGAATGATCCCAGGATGCACCGTATTTTCTGGTGTTGCATACAGACCTTGATGGTAAGCACACGGCGAAATTGATGGCAAGTATTGATTTCAGTCACAGGATACTGTGACAGCGATCATTGGGCACACTGTGATCACTCCCTCGTGACATCCAATCCTACAATACGTAGCCCACAACGCCGCTGCAATGGAAGCTGACGGATTCAACCTCGAGGACATCCCGCCCTTCGAGGGGGATCCGGCCGATTCCCATTATCACACAATCGTCATGGTGCCAGTGGATGCATGGTGGGAAGACCTCAATGCATTGAGCGAGGATCCTGAGCCCATGAATTGGGAGTACATCCCAAATATGAATTGTAATCATCAGGTGCGCTGCGAATTTCAGAGGCACAGTCCATTAAAGCTGATCTCGGCTTAGTTCTGGGATATTCTGAAGGAGTTTTCAGAGCGCTCCACCGGCCATGACATTCCCCATCAATCGCCATCGCGGTTGTTGTACAACATCCGCAATGGTGTCAGTCAAACCCTGGGTTACCTCACGCAAGACATCAATGGCATTCAAGCTGACATTGAGGCGACCACCAAGTCACTTTCACGCTTGTTGTCACGAACGCCGGAGGGTGCAATGGCCACTCTCGCCGAAATCAGGTCTCAATTAGGCCGAGGCGATGATGGATTTTGGGCAGAGAGATTCCAGGAGATGGATGAAATCATTGCCAGAGGAAACACAGGGAATGCATAACTATCATATTCCTGACATTGTTCCTACTGTACTTTATGTAGATGTCTCGATGTATTCCACCCACTTCCCTAGAGAAATTGAGGCAAAGTGAAACACACTTGGGCGCATGTAAAATACATAGCCTATGCGATCTCCTTGGTCAACAGCGCTCACGCCATGTCTGAGAAGGAGCCCACTGAAAAGTGCGGCAGTACCTGGCATATAGCAAGCACAGATGCTGAGCGCCGGCAATTCCAAGATGGCATCGGTGTATGAACCGACGCTCAGGAAGAGATCATACCACTGGGGTGCTGATTTGGAATCACGATGGAAAGGAGTTTCCCTGTATGCACGACGGAGATGGCAGTGAATACCGTCGGCCAGGCCTTGATGAGTTCGTGCAAGTCCGCAATTTCTTCATTGGCGAGCAGTTGCTTGCGGACTGTGGAAGAGCACCTATACAGCTCAGGATGGATGGTGGTGAGCAAAGCATTGATGAGCTTGAAGCTTGTTTCGCTGTCACGAAGCCATTCCTGCACAGGTCCATCTCAATGCCAAAGTGATGGTGTTGCCCGGACAAGATCATCCGCACTCTAAAACAAGTCAGCAAGCAATGTAGGGACATTTGCACGTCAGACTCACCTTGTGGGCCTGTGCATGCCATGCTGGCAAAACGTTGAGAATGCCGCCGTCGGCATCTGATGTATAGTACCTTGCGTCGGTGCGCCATCCTGTTGCTTGCTTCGGCTTCGACAGAGTGGATTTCAGGCAGTCTGTCGCCTTCCTAATGGCGTCCTGTACGACGTTCGGATTAGCCTGCCACAATGGCATCATGAACTGCATGCTCACCTGTCTGCCAGCAGTGAATACTCCGGGCAGAAACCAAAGAATGACGCAGTCCTTGATGTCAGTGACGACGAAAGGATTGGCAATCACACCGCCATGGGCAGTGTTGGCAGGGAGAATGTATCGGGACAGCTTGATTGGCGGAAAACCTTGAAGCATGGAAGCTTCGAAATCCTCTTGTAAGCCGAAGTTTCACTTTCCCAAGTGGCGAAAATACTCTTTGGCGTCCCATTGCACCTGGACTGCGCGGCGTTTACATATTTTGAATGTGATCAGCATGGTGAATTACCTTTATTCCTGTGTGCCTGGTCAATCACTTTGCCCATGTGATCGATTTCTTCAGACATGTCTTCGGAGATCAACAGATCAGCGGAAATGTGGCGGCATAAAATTGCCTTGTACATGGTAATGGACAAGTGTCGATGGTTGCTCACTCAGTCTTTAAAGGTGGTACAGCATAATATGTTTGTACAAATCCCATGGAGGGGTGGCTACACAAATGATACACGCTACGAGGACATGGACACATTACATGCACGAAGATGATGATATTTACTGAGATGGCCCAGCTTAGCTGCTGAGAGCAGAGGGCGGAATCCCGCCAGGTCCACCTACAGTGGAATTGAACTGGAGGAACTGTGACATACCGGTGTACATTGACCTGAGGTTGGTTATCATCATCCTGGCTTGGGCGCTTTCCGCTGTCATCACCATCCTCTCCTGCTCCGACTCAGCCAGGTGGGCCTTGAGGGTGACATGCCTAGCATGGGACTCTCTGAGGAGTTCGTCCATGTTGGCCAGGCGGCGATCCCACTCGAGATCTTCGGCATTGGCCATTTGGTCCATCTCGTTGGATGCCGTCTCCCAACTCCGCATGTCGGCCAACTGCTTGGTCAATTGGTCGATGAGGATGGTGGTGTGACATTCCACTACATCGACTTCTGCCGCCGATGGACCTGGAACGCCGGACGCTGGGGGAATGTCTCGACCCTGCAAAACAGTCAGTGCATGGTCGCTGAGAGCTTCAATGTACTGACCTTTCCCTTGTCCACCCATGGTACAAAAACCTCGCCGAGATGCTCTGACGCTTCACTGGATGGATCCTCGTCCTCGTCCATGGCACTCGGCGAAGGTTGCCTTGCCTTCCCCTTGATGATTTGGTATGTCAGCAAGACTTCAACGATGTCTACCGAAACTCACCTTCCCCTTCGCCTTGGTCACCTTGTGACCTTTTTCCTGGAGCGCCTCTGGCTCCTCGCCGCTCAGCATGTCCTTGTCCATGTCGTCTGGAGAAGGGGGTGTTTGCTTCACCTTGGTCTTTGATGGCATCAGTGAAAGGTCTGTGATATATGCCGAAGCTTACCTTTGCTTTGACGGCCTTTGGGCCTTTCGGCAAATGCATCTGAACATCTCCTGCGGCGGCGACACCAGGTCTTCCAATCTGGCGGCCACTTCGCTGTGAAAAGTGTTAGCGAAAGTTAGAATTTGATGGAATGGGACTCACTGATTTGGAGCGCTCTGGCCCTTTCCCCTTTGTCGCCGGCCTCGCCCCTCATCCCCTGCTCTTGCAATGCATCTGCGCTCTGCAAAACTTTACCTTTTGCCATTTTGATCTCTGGGAAAGTGCTGAGTATGCTGCAACCTATCTTTCTCGTCCTGCAGAACACGCAACTTGACCATTTCTTGTTGTTGTACTTGCATGCACGGCACATGATTCCCTGTCCGGCGCAGTTGTTACAAGGCTGCTATACATTAGACTAGTTTTTGGAATGGAAACAATGATACTCACCGGATGGTAGAAAGCATTGAGGAGGTTGGGGTTGTTACCCTCTTCCTCGTCTGTTCAATGCCGGCCATCTTCTTCACTCGGCGTCCACTTGAACCTCTTGCTTGCTCAACTTGCCGTTCTTGCTCGTGATGGCCCGGCGCTGCTGGATACGTCCCTGGTAGCCTGACGACCGCGCTCCTCGCCTGCATCTTCCTTGACTGGCCCCAAATCTTCTGCCTCCACCCCTCGTCGCCGTTTCTCCACCTGCTTCTCACCCTGCTTCTTCGCCCGAGATCCGGCAGCCTTTTTCTTCATCTCCTCGGCCTTCCTTTGCTCTTCCTCAGCCTGCGCCATCTTCTTTTGCAGAAGCTCGTCCGTGGCAGCTTGCAATGTTGCAGCGGCCTCCTTCTCCTTTGTCATTCGCTCCCGCTCGGCGTTCTCCATCAGCACTGCTGCATAACATTGGTGGAATGGATCCCACCACCGGTTGTCGCCAATGGGGAGGTTTGGGGTGACAGTGTTGTTGGCGACGGTGTACCCTTTGATGTACACCTTGGATTGCCTTGCCAGTGGGTCGTCGGGCAGGATGCCCACGACGTTGATGCCTTGGAGAGTGCTGTTGTCGGCTGCGGGCTTCAACTTGATGATGATGCTGAGCAGGTGCATGGGAAAGTTCAGGTCGGTTCTGCCTTTGTTGAACACCACATCCCAGGCTGGTGACTGACGATGTTGTGGTTAGCCCTAGACCAAATGAAATATTTTCTGACTCACCAGTTCGTCATCCAGAATCCTTTTGTTGAATGCCATGTGTTTGATCTCCAGGATCAGCTTTGCGATCGCCAACCTGACACGCCAGTAGATGGCGTACACTTGCTGTTGGACATCGAGTTGTTAAGCGGCCATTGGGATGATTTTGAGGTCATGGTGATTTGAAGCAAGGTTGATAATGGTAAGAGTTGGAAGTTGGCAGTGTTGCGATAATTCCTGTAATGTCTCTCGGGAAATGCCGTTGTCATTGTTCGCCAAATTCAGCCACCATTGTCATTTTGGGTTCAAACCAGTGATTCCTTGAATGTTAGGCCGTCGCAGAACTAACCATACCATCAATTATTCTTGTAAAATTTGTGATGTAACCGCCGGCCTAGCTTGCATCAGCGTGGACTTGAGCTTGGCAATGACATCATTGAGATGAGGACAAATTATATACATAGGCTACAATACATAGGCTACAGTGAGCAGAAATTGGTGATGCAGGCTGATGAGTTCAATGCAGATGCAAAGCATGAGATTGATGACAGTGATCACAATTTGACATTTGACATTTGCCGCTCAGCGAAGAGTGAACGACAAATGGCAAACGGCAAATGGCAAACGGCAAACGGTAAACGGCAAACGGCAAACGGCAAACGGCAAACGGCAAAGGCGGGGCAAGGGAACAGGGGAAGTTGGGCAAAGGTGAATATTGCGAACTGAGCTTCTCTCAGTCAAAAAAGCGAATGCTGTGAGCTGTATTATTTCACTGATTGTGGGCTAGCCGACACCGAGAGCTCCAGGGTTAAAATCTTTGATCCCCTAATCAAAGAAAAGGCTCTCAGATGGGGGCAGATCACCATGTGAGGGCCCCTTGTTTGATAAGGGGAAGAAAGGTTTTAACTGTGGAGCTCTTGGTCTCGTATAGGCGGCGATCTGTGGAGTAATACAACTCATGGTCTTTGCCCATGTGACTGCGAAAGTGTGGGCCCAGGAGACATGAGCAATGCAAGAATATGGATGTGGCAAGCACAAAAGCCTACAAGCATGAATTTGAAATCATTGT